>VYZP01065574.1:0-44112 GCA_013400635.1 Hypocryptadius cinnamomeus | reverse complement strand
TTTTTTTCTTTTTTTTCTTTTTTTTCTTTTTTTTCCAGCAAGTGCATACCAAATGCCAGAGGGAAAGCCTGTTGTGTTGCCAGACTAATGTCAAAACATGCACAGAGATCATGCAATTGTGTTATTGCACTGAGATGTCATCCTAATATCACTTTGGTGTATTTGAACAAACACATGTATTTGCCAATGGTTCATAAGAATCTGACATAAGAAACCTCACAAAGGTACATGATGACCATGCCCTGAAAGGCAGCGTTTATGGAGAAAATGCTTTCTATGCACTGTTGTTCAATGTTGAAACATGTTTCTTCAATTTACGTTCCTTTATTTTTAAGGGTGCATGATAACTTGGTGTAGTGTTGGAAACTCAGGGCAGATATAACTTAAGTAGATTTATCTACTTAACACACAATACTTTGCTGTTGGATGCAACAGTAGTTGCCATAGCAACTGCAGGATCCCAAACTGTTATGATACCTCCAAGAAACAGGTTGTCTTTTGGAAGAACTGCAAGCAATTTATTCTACAGGAGCCATAGCTTTAGGGGATAAATGATATCTCCAAAGGTATGCTTCTCTCCATGTGGAATCTTCATGGTTTATTTCAATGATGACATTTTTTCACTTTGTTGTAATTTTTTTGGTCATAATTATTTTTTTCTGAGCTGAAGGAGTAGAATATATTTTAAATTGCTCATCATTGTTAGTTCTGTATGCCATGATAGTGTCTAATGACTCTTACAAACTTTGAGATCTTCCTGCCACCACTTAAAAAGAGAAAAAAAACAGGGAGAAGGTCAGTGGCATTTTTTCCCCTCCGGTTGTTTTGTCATCAAATAATATATCCCAAATGGAGATGAATTTACCTTCTTAACAGCCATGACCAAGGTATTGTCCCTGCTTCACAGGTGGGTGAATTGCTCCACTGAGGAGTTAACAGAGTTCTGCAAGACTGACGATGAATCTGTTGAGAGGTGGGACTAGGTCTCATGAGTGGTTAGGAGAATCATGATCTAAGTCCCTGCAAGCAAAATTTTTCATGGGAGGTGACAAAACAAAGCATGGATTTTCTTGCAGCCGTGTCCTGCTCATGCAGAGAAATCAATATAAATAACCAGCTGTATCAGGGGTAGTTCACTTGTGTATAGTATTTGGCTCAGATAGTTTATTTTTGTGATTCCAGATTTATTTTCTTTCTTTTCTTTTAGAAAGGTCATGGTAATGTGTCCCAGCTCCTGAGAGAATTGGGCTTGTTGAGCCTGGAGAAGAGAAGACTCCAGGAGACCTTAGAGCCTCTTCCAGTGCCTAAAGTGGCTACAAAAGAGCTGGAGAGGGACTTTTCAGAAGGCAAGTGACAGGGAAAGGGGAAATGGCTTCCAGCTGCCAGAGGGCTGGGTAAGATGGAATTTTGGGAAGAAAGTCTCCCCTGTGAGGGACAGGTTGCCCAGAGAAGCTGGCTGCCCCTTCCCTGTGGGTGTTCAAGGCCAGGTTGATGGAGCTCTAAACAATCTGGGATAGTGGAAGGTGTCCCTGCCCATGGCAGGGGGTTGGAACAAGATGATGTTTAAAATTCCTTCCAACCTAAAGCATTCTATGATTCTATGAAGTCATGTTATAGATCAATTGGGGAACTAAAATGTGTCTGTGAAAACAGAAGAAATGAAGAGAGTTTCTCAGTTCCTATTAATAACACATGCAGGGGATCTACACACATTCAGGTTAACTCTTAATGGGTTCATTTTCTTAGAATTTGTTACTTGTTTTGTGAGGCCAAAGAGTCTTAGTTGTCCTCCAGGATGTCAGGGAATGCATTGGAACAAAACAAAATGGTTTTGTCCTCAGAGCACTTCCAAAGTGAGCCCACGACAAGGGGTTGCAGATAGGGGTGTGTGAGGACTGATAAGAAGGCTGGTCTATGGGTGTCTCTCAGGAAAGCTGCTGTTTGAGTGCTGTCAAGCTGCTTGTTTGCATGGTTCAGGAGACTTTGAAGGCTGGCTTGAAGACAAACCATGAAGGCACTTTGGAGGTGGCTGTTGGGAGCCCTTCCTTGCAGGAGTGGCAGCAGGGGGAAAGCACAAAAGGGATTTTGTTGGAAAACACAGAGTGTAGGCTAGGGACATGTTGGGGCGCAGAAACTCTGTGTGAAATGGACCTTTATCAACTCTTCCTCTTATTCATCAAAGTTGCTGTGAGGAGGAATCTGTGGGTCTCCCCCAAAGGTGGCATTTTGAAAACCTCAGAAACATGGTATTACTGATTGCAGTTGGTCTTTCCCAGTCTTGCTCCCTGATAAAGCCCTGTCTTATGTGAATGGCTGGCTCTTTTCCTTCTCCAGGGAAAGGGCTGGGATGCCATACCCGCTGGGAATAGCTCAACCAGCGACCTGTACCAGGGCCTACACTGCCAACAGCAGCACTTAATGGAAGTGGCGATGACTTGTGGAAAGGCGGATGCTGAAAAACAGCCACTTTCTGGTTGACTCCAACTGGTGTCTGTGACTTGGGAATTCTGAGACCTGCTTGCTGTGCATCTTTACAAGGAGTTTGTATATCTTTGCCAGCCTCAAGTGCTCAAAATTCATGAGTTATACCTCAGAAGGTTCATGAGGATGGGGTTTTTGTCTTTTTCTTTTTTTTTTTTTAATTTTTTGATGTGTTGTCATGTTTATGAGCTTTTTGGTCGAGCTGTGTTGCCTATTTCAAGGTTTTATTTGCAACTGAGAATTGGAAACTTATTTTTATGGTACCTGTTCTTTTTTAGTACAGAGCCTAGATTTGGGTGAGTCACGTGCCTGCAGGTTCTGAGGCACCAGCTGCTACAAGACTAGGGATGAAACTGCAGGAGAGGAGTGTGCAGTGCTGCTGGTACAAGGAGGCCTTTTCATCCAGCATCCTTTTGGGTCACGTGGGTATAAAATGGGGCTGAATTAATCTTTTCTTCCCTTCTGACATTTGGCTGATAGGTTTTAGTACGGTGTTTGAAAACATAATTTTCTCTCGGTTTTACATGTAATTTGCCCATATTATTACTATAATATGGGTTTTATTCCTCTTGAGGCTGTACAAGTCTTCAGGATACTCTTAATATGTATGGTGGGAAATGGGCTGTTTGCAAATTAGTAACAAACTATAATAATTACTTTGCTTTCCCCTTGAAATGCTAATCTGAAGCTTTGATGACCACAAAATTCCCATGTAAAGCCACACAGATCTTCAGCTGCATTTGTTGGATCTATTTAGATCCCTGCTTGGTGTCTAAAAGAGGCGATAATGTCTGCGTACATCTCTGGCCACTTCCTCCCACACGTTGCTTGGTGTGGCTCCTGTCTGCTTGGATATCTATATACAGCACAACTGTAGGTGTGAGTTTTTGTGGTTTGACCTGTTTTCATAAGTTGAAGCTGAGGATGACCACAATGATAATGTAATAGGAAATGCTGAGCTACTGGTGAATTTTCTAGAAATATCTGCAATGAAAATATTGAGCATTTGAAAATTCATGGGAAAAAATATGCATTTTGAGGACTTGAAGGCATGAGAGGAAAAAGAGTTTGTAAACTAGTGCTAATCTTGGTCAGTGTTGTAGAAATTAATGTTTAATAATGATAAAAAAGTTTGTGTTAATATAAAAACTCTCAACGTACAATTCTTGAAGTGATTCCATCCTGTCCACTCTAAGTTCAAGCCTCTGTTTGACTCTTCTTCCTCATGGACTACCCTAGTGTCATCTCTAGAAGGCAACTGGAAGACCTCAGGTCCAGCTCTGTCTCACAGCATCTTCCAAGATTTTTTCCTCCTCTGCTCCGAAAGCACAATAGCAATGCAGACAGGCTGAGTCTAAGGCATACTTCTCAGCAGCCATCAGCCCTTTTCTGTGGGGTGGAGGAAATGTCAGTGAAATGTGATGTGTTGGCTTCTCCTGGAGCACATACAGCGAGCCGGTTGTGTGCGTATCCTCTCCTGTCCCTAACTTTTACAGCTCCTGGCTGGATTATCTTTGCTTTCTCCTAATCCCTTTGAAAAATTTGAGTAGATTTTCTTTTGACAGCCACTGCTGCTGCTGTTTCTCTAGTAGAAAGCCATTTCAATATCCCTATTATTGTTTCTGGGCTCTGCCGCCTGGGTGGAACTAGAGGGAAAGGTGTAACTGGTGCCAGCAAGGGAGCAAAGGAGAACGCTCTTGAGGAGAGCCATGCCATCCTGCACCCTCAGTCACTGCTCTGGCTGAGGTAAGAGCTGCAAGAGCGACATGGGAGAGGGCAGTTGCTCACACAAACATCACTGTGCCAGGGGTTTTCAGCCCTTGCTCTGTGTTTGACATCTGCTAGCAGGAGAAGCAGTTGTGAGGATGGAGATGCTGATGTGTGAGCCGGGACAAAGCAGCCCTGGGGGCAGGGATGCTCCGGGATCGGTTACAGCCTCCTCACCCTCCGAGGAAAGCAAACAGGGGAATAAAGGTCACACAAGAAAGTGAGGATATCATCTTAAAGAGAGCCTCTGCTACACAGGATTGTCTCATGCAGTGCTGCTGAGCATCTTGAAAAGCAAACCAATAGCATTAGGGTGGAGGAATTCCCACTGCATCCCCCTCCTCTAGCCCCCTCACCTCGGTCTCGAGATCAAAAAGGCAGCAGCAGTGCAGCCTTCTGTCTGCATGAGAACAGAGGCTGTGCAGGAGAGCTGCCACAAGGGAAAGCTGCTCTCTGAAGATGCTTGAAAAATAAACAATGGCACATCAGCACAGTGTGAGGTGGTTACCTGGGTCTGGAGAAACCATGTGTGCTTGGGGTCGTGAGAGCCTGCCTTCCCTTCCTCTTGAATGGCAAAGGCTTCATTTCTGTGTACCTACCAGACCTGGGGCAGCATTTCTAGGAAAGGCAGTTTGGTAGAGGGAGATGCTGCATGAAGTGTAGTGCTTCAGGGATTGCTTTCTGTTTTCTGAAGGCTGAAATGCCCCAGCACAAACTATCTTGCAGTGTGCCCTGGGGAGCAGGACGTTAATGGGATGTGCCAGCAGCATTTTCTTATCTTGAGCATGTGATGGAAAAGATTGGGAGAACTCAAGGTTTTTCTGTCCCCAAATTCTTGGCATTAGCCTGACCTCTTTCTGCACCTGACAAAATCTCTCTCAGTGGGCTGGTTTTAGTGTAAAAAGGTGATGGTTAAGGAGACCAAAGTGGTGAACAGTCCCTGAAAGACACACTGATGTGTGCCAGGTGCCTGAAAGGATGTGTACAGGGCTGTTTTTTCCTCTTGTTCTGTCTCAGTTTCCCAGGAAGCTGTTTTGCTGCACGTCTGGTGTTGCTGACCCACCGCATGGGAAGCCTTGAGTAATCCCACACTGCTCTGAGCATGTTTGAGAAGTTTTGTATGACAAGATCGCTGAGTGTCCTGCCCTTTGCTCTGCCCCCTCTCGTGTTTGTCACATCTAATAATGGACAGAAATGTGGTGTGTGCCACTGAACACAGGGAATTTGTTTGTATTCCATGTTTGCCACAGCCTTTTAATTTGAGGAGGGAGCGTGGGAGCAGGGAATGGCTAAGAACACTTCTCTTTGGTGGCTCTCTGCTGTAGGCTAGATACAGTTCTTAGGGAATGATGTGAACTTGAGCTGAAGTGTTGGGCTTTAGAGTGGCAGTGGTGTCTGGAGGGGCAGTGCTAAGTGCTTTAAAAGTGCTGTATCTGTTTCAGGGCTTGGTGAAGGGTGGTGAGATAAGCTGCTGTCTGTGCTCTGTTATCTGGGTAGGGGTGTCAGGCACTGCAGTTTCCAACAAGGATGTTGCCACATTTTATTTTGCAAGAGAAGTGCTGTGGAAAGATGATTCAGGCTGTCTCCAGCCCTCAGCCTAGGCAGGTGCTCATACACACTCTGAACTGTGCTTGTGCTGCTGCCGGGTGCTGGACTGCCCTGCTGCAGCCAAAGTGGGCTCTTGTCCCCAACCTCTATGTTGGTACATCTTGGGCTTGTTCCTTTCAGAGATCTCATCTAGTTAGGTAACAATAATAAGGTGTAAAAGTGCAGGAGAATCCTAACTTGTGAAATCCTGATGGTTTTTCCATGCTTACATATTTGGTTGTTGAATGTGTGTGTCTGACCCTAATTTCTATGCACCTGCTCTCTGTTCCTAGATGCAGCAGGTGTTGTTCCAACAACCGCCTCCCATCTTTTCTCCCTCCTTTTTATTCCTTTCTTGCATGTTCAAAACATGGTGAGTAAATAAGGACACTGTTGTTAGGTTGAGGACTTCAACTGTCTTTATTGCCTAGTCCAAGGGAAAATGGGACTGGTATAGCTGGGATGTTGGCAGGAGGGGAAGGCATACTAAGAAATGATTTCTCATGAGGCCTCTTTTCCCTCCTTAGCCTGTATAAAAGGGATAAGGTCTACTTTTGGATACAGTATTCAGCAGCCAGCAGGGAAGCTTTCACAAGGCAAATAAAGTCCCTGACGTATCAGAAAGGCATCTGCCTTGTTCTGTAGACTTTGTAAGAAGTGCGAGATCTTAAATGAGAGGTGGAAATTAGGTGAATTGTGCCGCTAGGATAACATTTTTGAGAAGCATCTGGTTCAGGATTGTACAATGTCTAGCATGGATGCTTCCTGGGACAATTCCCCATCCAAGGCTTGGTTCTATTTGCTTTATGTCAAGCCCCTTCCAGGAGCATATTGCAGAGATTTCTGAAATGGTGACAATCAGACAAGAGTGGGATTGTGGAGCATGAGAGCTTTGTCAGCAAGATATTGCACCCAAGTGAAGGAGCCCTGCTGACAGGGTAATTTCACTGCTGCTGGGACCTGGCCAGCATTTCTAAAGGAAGTTTTGTGTGCACAGGAGGAACATCCTCTGGGATGGTTGAGGGCAGGATACATGCCAGGATTTGTGCTGCTCATGGGTAAAACCTGACAGTTACCTATTATCCAGAATATTTTAATAGTATCTTTAGGGTATTTTTTTCTGAGACACACGTTTTTGGATGGCTCTTCTTATCTTTATTTATGTTTTCATAAGCATTCCCAATATCCTTCTCACTTCCAGCTGGGAAATCAAAATACAACAAGCTTTTATTTATTTATTTGTTTGTTTGCTTTTTATTTTGCCTCATGTGGTTGTTGTGGGCTTTGTTATCTCTGCTGCACTTTGTGTGCCAATAACTTCTGAAGTCAAGTAGTTTAATTGCACAAATGAAGAAACAGAAAACCACCACACATAAGCACCAAAAATATATGGGAAAAGCCGCCTGTTTTACAGTGTCCATGAACATCTGCTAATGCAACATTTGCCAAATGGGTGGGAAATTTGTGGGGAAAGGAATGTCATTCATGGTCCAAGCTAGGTATTGCAAGTAGCTTCCCTTTCTGATTTCTGCCTTTCATCATCAGAGCTGCCAGGCTCCAGGCACAAACTTCTGCACTGGGCCAGCCTTAGTCAGGGATAATCTGCCTTCATTTCAAACTGAGATTCTTTTTTTTTTGTGGATGATGTAATTTTTTTTTCTCTTTAAGAGTTGGGTCATTATTTTGGAATTTAAAGCCTTTCAATAAAGGGCAAGGGGAGGGAAAGTTTGAAGCTGTGAGGGTGCTGAGGCACTGGAACATGCTGGCCTGAGGAGCTGTGGATGAGCCATCCCTGGAAGTGTTGGAGGCCAGGTGGCTGAAAGGTGAATATTTGTCACAGCAGAGCCCTGTGTAACCCAGGTCAGTTTGGAGGGGAGGAGAAAGCTGCTGCCAAATCTGCTCTCTGGTTTGAGTTGCATGGTGTCCAGTTCTTACACTAATATATGATAACACTCACTTTCTTGGTTTTGGTATTACCAGCAAAATGTGTCAGGCATTTTGTGGTAAGATGATCTTGGTTTGACAAAATCTGTGGGTTTTTTTTCAAACTGTGCTTTTTCTGCTCGATGTTTCTGTGCCCTGTGGATGCACACAGATTAGACTCTGTGAAATTATTCTAATGTTAAGTAGAGTGTGGATGGGATGAGGAAAGAAAGACTTTGAAGCAATGTGTTGTAAGCTCATCAAAAGCCTGATAAAGTGTCCATTTTAAAAAATAGGGTAAATTGTAGACATTTTATTTCCATTTGAGATGAAACTGTATCAACATTTTAACATTTTCCATGGTGGCTGGAAAGTCTCATTGACCAAAGAAAATGTCCTAAGTATGATGGCATTGTTACTTTGGTAGGAAGGGAAAGAAAATTAAATAAAAATTATTTATTGCTTCAAAGACCTGATGACCTAGCACATCACCAAAAGGAACTTGGAGAAAGGCCTCTTACATAAAATTAGCTCTCTGAATCTGTCTCTTACCAGTAGCTTGGGGAAGTAAAGCCACTAAGTGAGAGTGGCTGTTAGCAGCCAGTTCCCATGTCCTGGCTTGATTGCATTGCTAATTGGGGTCCAAGAATGGGACAGCCTTTCCCAGGGGTTGCGTGAGACCTTTGTGCACCTTTTTCTTTATAATACACTTCACCCTTTTGAAAAGCAGTGGGGCTTTTTTTTTTGTTTGTTTGTTTTTTGTTTGTTTGTTTTGGTTTTGTTTTTCGTTTTTTTGAGGAAATACGGGTTTTTGGTTTGCATTTTGAAACTTGTCTTCTCTTCCAAAGGAAAACTTGGCACTGTGAACCTGCTAACTCCAGCAGGCATCCAGCACGTGCTTTGGAGAAGGTGATTATTCCCTGTCACTGGGGCAGGTGTCTTTTCCTGTGAAGATTTTGATGCCATTAAGGAGTGATGTCCTAAAGGGGTTTGTATTTTTAGCAGCTGTGATTTATGTCCTGCAGGCTCTGTCTTTAAATCATGCCTCAAAGAGAGATAGGTTATTTTACAGAGAAGCCCATAAAGTAATATATGCTTCTGGTGTGACTTTCTTTAAAGCTGTGCATTAATTCCTGAGAACTGAGGTCAGCCTGCCTGTGCTGAGATCTGCAGAATGACATTTCCATACTGGGGCTTATTTCATGCTGATGTGAGAAGCAGGAAGTAATATTTACCATATGAAGATACATAATACTATTAATAATAATGATAACAACCAATTAATACTAATGCAGTGCATTTAAAAAATTTTTATTTTTTTCTTTGTCTCGGAGTACTTAAGAAGACCTCCAATCTATAGAAAAAGTAATGGAAGTGTTAATGAGAATTCAGGTTTTGCAGGGATCAGTATCAGCCTCTGGTACATGTACAAACCACTTGCTGGAAAGCTGCTGTCTTTGGAGTTCTTGCTTTTGACCCGGAAATGCACCTGCTCTGCTGCTCTGGAGACACCTCTTCAGGGTGGAGAAGCCTCTGAGTTTTCCTGTCTCTCCTCAGCTTCTGTGAGTAGTGATGCAGATCAGACTGAGGGTGCAGAGGAGGTGGCCGATCTGTGGCTTCACTGGATTTCCTCCACTCCCCAGTACCCTGTGCAATGTCACAATTTACAGCTCTGCACAGTCTGCCCAGCACAGAAACCTGCTTCTGTGGTGAAGGTTTGTAGGTAAGTTACAGTCACCAGAGCTTAGTGATGTGTCCTTCTCAGCAGTGTTACCCGGGTGGTTCTGGTTTGGCAAAGAGAACTTAGTTCATTATGGGTTTAAGAAAATGGTGATGTATCTCTGATGGTAAGACACTTATGGAGGAGTCTAAGAAGGCTGTAATTTTTTTCGTGTGTAGCTATGGAGGCATGCTTTGATATCAGAGAATTGCTTTATAAATGAAGTTGTAAGAAACATTTAAATGTCAAGTATCCTTCGTCTCTTTCATTCAAGCGCAGAATATTTATGAGGATACTGTTAATAAAGCATCATTGCCTCTCTAACAGAGACTGGACTTAGGCAGGGTATTTGACAGTGGAAAAGACTAAGAAAGTGAGAAAAGGACGTTTTCAATGAGTTACTTTGAATTTCTCTTGCATGCCCTTTTCTTTTAAGGGTTTTGTGAATTGCTCTGGCAATTTGCTAAGTATTAAAGGGAACAATGAACAGGGCCCTCTTTTTACAAAGACAAAGAAACAAAGATTTGAAGATTTTTCAGTTTGCTTCAAAAATAGCTTGATGAAGATGGACATTATTGCAAATGAAATATTTAACTAGAGTGACCCTCACTGAAGTGATGTCAAGGGTAGTAAGTAATACAATTGTCACATTGTATGTAATCACTCCTTTGTAAGCTACTGAGGCACAATTATTTTAAGTAAATTGAAATGTCTAATAGGGACAATGCTGTTTTTCTTCAGCTAAAAATAGTAACATGAAATACTTATTTAATCTTTAAAATGTTTCAGGCTTTTAACACCAAGACTGGATAATTTCACTCCTTTGGTTTTGGTTTTATTCTTTCTAGCTAATGTCTTTGCTCTGAAGCTTTCTCAGAATACAAGTATTTACCAGTTTCCACTAAAACAATGAAGTTATTAACCACTTAAGTTGATTTTCTCCCTGAAAAGATTAAAGAAGTTTCATTTTATGAATGGCCCTCTTGAGATTTGGCTCAAGTGTTTGTCATTTGGAATAGCTGCAAAATTGTTGTAAGAAATACGACTCAAGAAAAAAGCTTCTAAAATGCCCACACATCCAGGAAGCAGCTTCAGGTCCTGAGTTTCTCTTACTGGTGCAGACAGCAAATACTGCACTCCTTGTCCTGGAGTGGCAGTATGGTCTTCTGCACAGCCCTTGGGTTCTCCTTCCATCTCCAGGAATACGTCAGGAACAGTGTCAGGCAGGTGCCACACGTGTCAGCACAGCCAGGGTTTGCTGTGAGAGTCCCTGAGAAAGTGCTTGTGCTGGAGTCTTCCCCTCCAGACCTGCTCTTTTTAGGCTGTGCTGTCTCTACCCCCTTTGGATGAGATTTGCAGGAGCTGAGCCTAAACACCTCTTCTCTCAGAACCCTGGGCTTTACTGTTATGTGTGGCATCCCAAATCCTTTATCTTTAACCCTGATGTTCCACTGGATTGTTGTATTTCAGCCTTTGAAAGATTTTATTATTTTCCTCAAACGCGCACAAAAATATTGTTGAAAGTTCCACTCATTGTCAAGGCTATAGGTGCTTCCAGTTTGCTGCCAGGGGTGCAGCACAGAACTATTTTAGATGGATCAAAGAACTTGTCCAATTACTAGTTAATTTTCTCCTTAGATGTTCAAACATGAGTCCTCTTGTAGTACGTCAGCATAATGTAAAAATATTTTTCTTAGTTACTAATTATTCTAAAGCTCTGTTTGCTTATGAAGCTGTTGCTACCCTTTTGAATCCAATTATTTTAAAGTAATATGTTTAGCACATGTTCTTGAGGGAACCAAGCCCTGTAAGTCAGACACTGACTGGTGTTTTGGTGTTGGTCCATTGCCCAGTGTCAGTGCCTGTGAAATTGCCTGAAAACTCTTACAGTAAATTTCCTGAATATATCCACAGAGGGCTGGAAAACAATGTTGTGTCACAGATGGCTTTACCAGGGTCTAACCCATCACACTGCCCTCCTCCCTTTGGCAGCAGGAATCAGAACTTTGACCTGTGACTGTAAAAGAAAGAAACATCACTGCCTGGACTTGAAAAAAAGGAAAATCTTAGTGGCAATCTTCATAGCATTTGATAGTTTCTTTCCTCCGGGCCCCATCACCAGTGGAGAGGTGCAGTGCCAGTCTACAGAGCAAGTTCTGTCACCTCAGCAGAGTCCCTTGATGTCCTTCTGGGGCCTCCATCTGAAGGAAGGACAGGAGCTGCTGCATTTGCTCGATAGAAGAGATTTCCCTGCAAGAATCTCGGGGAACGTGTGGACCGGCAGCTCTCCCTGAACCTTTGCCCTTGCACGGTGGCCCTTTTGTGATTCCTGTTTTCAAGTTAGCATGAGGCATGCAGCTCAGGTGGGAGTCTCTTCCCTGATGAGTTCTGAGCTGGCAGCTTCTGAGGGTTCGGTGTCAGAAGCGAAGCTGATGCTGAGTGCCCAGGCTGGGAGTGTCTGCTCTGTACCTGTGCACTGCCTGTGACACTCCACAGAAGGGCTGGGCTCTTTGTGGGGCTGGCTACAAAGGCCAGTGCCTGACCTTGATGAGCTTAACAAAGCCAGATCCTCTGGTGTCTTAGTGTGACCCTGATTTAACAGGGCACTTCTAAGCCCTGCCATCCTGATTCTGACAATGTCCTGACTAATCAGATTAACCCCAAATCTCAAGCTTGTTCTTTCTCTGCATAGGTAAAGAATACAATTTTTCCTGAGAGAGATTATTTTCCAATACCCATTTGTGGGCATGAGTTGAATAACTAAAAACAGTTACAGTTTCATCAGAGATGAGCTGTTAAGGTGGAAATTATTAGATAGAAGTATTGTTTGATTGGAGAACAGTATATGCTGCTAGGTTCTGAGTTTTTCCCTAAAGAAATCGAAAACTTGTCAGATTTCAGCCTGGATTCTTATTTATCCAGATGGAAGTCTCAGTCTTGTGCTGCCAAAGATTTTGCAAGCTTTTCTTACAAGCATATTAAAACCCTGGTGTTGCCATATTTCATTTGGCAATAATTATGTCCTTTGCCTCTCTTCTGGATAATATTTAGCTTTATCATCATTATTATTAGTTGCTACTGTTCTGCTGGGAGCACTAGTTTGCATTTAATTACAGACCACTTGCAAATAGCCTATGTGGCCCTGATTCAGCAAACACTTGTAGCAGGTGTGTAATTTTAAAGCAAGTGAATGAGCCCATTGAAGTTCCGTGTGGCTCTGATAGATTCTGTGCCTGGCATGCACTGACTGCAGGAGCCCCAGAGCTGAAGAGTGTCTTTGTGCAGGTGGGGGCTGCTGCCTGCTGCTCTGGCCCCATGGTCTCCTAGGTGTGAGGCTGAGGCTACAAATTGCCACACGTGTCATATCTTAGGTTATCACCTTAAATGGCTCTGAAACTGCACCTGGCAGCCCATAGTATTAGATAGAACTCGAGGACTTTTGGACTTCTTAGAAAGGACAGCAGCTTTTGTCAGCTGAAGACAAAGTAGAACCGTCTATCTTGCATGCTTCATTGGCTCACTATAAATTTGAGTAAGATTCTCTATACTAGAAGTAAAACTTGGCTAAATGACCTACCAGGCAGCAGGATATGCCAGGCACATTTACAATATTGTATAATTTAATTGGCTAGTTGGAAATGCATAATAAAATACAGGGTGTTTGAGTTATTACTTAGCTGCCTATGTAATTACTTCTGTTTAATATTTAATTGTGTTGATCTTTCTGTCTTGTCTTTGTTCCACACAGAAAATAGATCCCCCTTTTTGTCTATTCACAGGCACTGGGCTACTGGGTGGAGAGCTTTGCAGCTAATCTTCCTGATTGTTCAAATGTCACCGTAAAATATTTAGCATCTTGATAACTCCAAAGCTATCAAAACAGATTGGTTGGTAACAATTAAAATTATGCTAACATCACTAAAACAGATATAACGGAGTGATGCTTGTTAAGCACTTAATGATCCCTTTCTCCAAGGAATTCCATTTCAATTTCTTTATGCTGCCTGATTGCTTTACTGCATCCTGCAGGTTCTGTGCACTGCTGCTCTGTGTAATACATATTCAAACCCTTCTCTGAGCTCTCATCATGCCAATCAAGGATGCAAATGGAGTCTGTATGACTGTGTGATCAGAATTTCTTGCTTGTTTGCAAGCCTGTAAATAATGGAGTGAATAAGGATCTGATGTGTAACAGTATAAAAGTAATCAGACCTTGTATCTGGCTTCCAGTAAACATCAGTATGGCCCTGATCCAACCACTGCTGTAATCAATGGGAGGCTTTTATTGACTTTAATGGGAGTTGAATTAGGCCTTGTCTGAGGCTTGAAAATTCAGCTGCAGCTCTTGGGGCTGATCCTTGGCTGGTTCAACCTGGCTTTGTGCTCCTGGAAATCAGAGAGCTGATCTGCCTTGCCCTGCCGAGGATGTGGCAGGCAGACCCTGCCCCGAGCTGCTGTCACCCTCACACACTGCAGCTTTCTGTGCCAGGCCAGCTCTGGGCTCTGCTTCACTCAGCTGTTCACCTACCAGCTTATGCTGCTCTCTGAACAGTGCTTAAAAGATGTAATTATCTTTAGAAAAACCTTCTACTTGAAAGGAATTCTAATAATCATTATTTTGAACTTTAGGTTTTTTTATTTTCATTGTTTGTAAAGGAACAATATCTATTCCTTTTGCTTTACTTTGGCTGCAAGGGAAAAATTAGCCTAATTAGCAAAAGCAAAAATGAACTAAGTTGATCAGAAAAGCAGTTCTTGAAAATTTGATGACTTTCCCTTGCATGTGCTGATATGAAAAAGGATAAAGATTTTATGAAGTGTCCTTGCTCTGGAGTTTTGTGGGGATTAATGGGTAGAGAAGACAGTAACTGTGTGTGGATGAAAGGCTTTTAGAATGTAACTTTGTGGATCACCTATACTATGAGCCACTTGGAGCTGTGATACCCTTCCTGTTTCTCAAGTACTACAATGAGTATAAAAGACTTTATAAAATTCTTTGAGCTGATTCTTATTCTGGCCTCTCCGCTTTGAAAGGATATGGAAAATACATCCTTTGGGAAGTCTTCTGGCCAGCTGAGCTCTCCAGGGATAAGCTTGAAAACATGCTAGATGGATGTTCTGGAGCAGCTCCAAGAAAGCTTGGCCAGTGTGTGATGGCAACTGCACCTACCTCGAAATTCAGGGCGGGAAATGCGTGCCTGCCTCTGGGTTGTGTGTGTTTCTGGGCTCGCTCCTCAGCAGGGACAATCAGCACAGTCGCTGCTTCCTCCAGCAGGGTGAGGGTGATTTATGCCAGCTGAAAATCTGGGTCTCCACATCCTTGTGCATGCACAGGCAGCACTGGTTGGCTTTTGCTGAGGTTTTTCCCCTCGGGTCAGTGTTATTTCCAGCAAAGGCAGTGGGAGCAGCTTGGATGTCGGTTTTTCAACAAGAAATCTGTCCCGTGTGTAGGGGAGTACTTGGCTGTGCTGGGAGGCAGGAGACAGCCCCTGTCACCCCTCAGCAGAGGGCTTGTGGCAGCACCGTGGCTCTTGTGCTCAGCCTGGGGGTCAGCTGGGCCAGAGCCCGGCCAGGTGACCGAGTGCCCACAGGACACCTGTGCTGGTGTGCTCTGGGTCCCGCTCCCCTGGACCCCACCAGCCTTTCCTTGTTCCTGACAGACCTGTGTGCTCCTTTGGGAGACAGCACTTGGTGAGGTCAGGGTGCCTGTGTGGCTCCTGCTGGCAGTTCTGGTCCAGACTTGTGTAGGAAGAATATCCTTCCAAAAGGTCTAAAAATGTCTCAAAGTTTTGAGATTCATTTGAGAAATCCCACTTCAGTCTGGCCATTGAATGTTGGTATGAATAAATGCTCTGCTGCTCCAGTTTTCAGCAGAAAGGCTCCTTTGCCTGGCACTACCAGGCTTATTCTCCTTTTCAGACCTAAGTTGGAAAACAGGAGGTTCTGCTAGTCTTTACAAGGTTTAATTTCTCTTTTGTTTTATAAAATCCTGTCTTTGGAGATGAGTTCCATAATAACCCCGTTTTTTAAAAATGGTGCTTGCCACTTAGCTATTTTCCATTTGGAGATGTTTTATTTACAGTAAATTAAAGCAAGAAGGCAAATTGGTTTTATTTTCCTATTTTCCTGTGTTCTGTATTCATAGGCTTTAACATCTGCCCACCATCTCCTTCCTCTGATCATGCAACATCAAGCCATGCAGGAATAAGTTGGTGTTGATCTTTCTGCCATGCTATAGTTTTCTTGATCATTTGACTGAAAAGTATTTGTTTGTAGGTGAAAACTACCATTGCTTTTTCTTTTTTCTGTAGTGACTTTGGAGTTGCACCTTTTCTTTTATGTTTAAGAGTTCCAGTTCATGGTGATATTCAAGAAATAAAGCTGGACTCAGACAAAACACAGAAAAATTGAAGAAGGCCAGTCATTAGAGGGGAAGAATATAGCCTGACAAGTCTACACAGTAAGTAAGGTTGTAGAGATGTGTCACTTCATTTTAATTAAAGATCTGTGCATTCTCACCCACTTGTGTTCTGAGGCTTTGCTGGTGAGTAGAAGGATTTCCTCAGTGATGTTGTTTACTTTTTTTCATTCATATTTGAGCTTACAAATTGCTTGAAAGCAATTTAACTTTTTGCATAGAAATTTCACACAGGTGAAGGCTTTTCTGTGCTAGGGAAAATGTGGCCAGAATTTACATTTGTTGATTTTAAAGTCCTAGAGTGTGGAAGCCTCCAGAACTGCCCATTGCCAATGTGTGGAGCAGTTCTTCTGCCTGTTTACCATCTCATTTTCCACATTCTTTTTTTTCTAGCCGGATATTTCGTTGCCTCACATCTATTTCCTGAAGAGTTCATTCTCTCTCCTATCAGCTCCCAGTATCTGCTTGTCTTTCAGCGCCTCGTGGGGCTGTGCTGGCAGCTCTGGTGACCCAGTGAGTCTGGTGCTGCTCTGCTCAGAGTTCAGGCCCCAGGGACGTTGCCCTTGTCATGTCCATGTGCAATTAGCAGCGAGGGCAGACAGGGCTGGGGCTGCTCCTGCTGCTGTGCTGGCCTGGGGGGTTAGCCTTTGGGCTCAGCACAGCCTTTCAGTGCAGCCTCGCCTGCCAGTAATTCGGAATATTAGATGGACAAACATGTCATGATTAAGTCCTTAGGAGCCTGTAAGAAGCTGTTTTTTCACAGCTACTCCTGGTGTGTTGAGATTAAATGTCCTGTCACACTGGGTGTGTGTACACTTCCAGGCAGGAGCTGACCTCTCCAGTGGCTGTAATTAGAAACAATTTTCAGATTTATATGATGAGTTCTATTTCACAGTGTGCACATACAGTCCACCCAGAGAAGAAGTTTTTTTTCACAAGTTGAGCTTGTTCTCTCAAATGCAACTACTTCTCCAGATGTCTTCAGAGTACCTTGCACTGTCTGTGAGAGCTGTAAAATAACTGCAAGCTCATAAGTTCACGTTTTTCAGTTATTAAATGTGCTTGGCTCATTCCAGCCTGTTGCTGTGGAGATAGGTACAATATAGGAACCTTGGCACTATGACAGGCAATTAAAATACCAAGATGTTTAGCCATGTATGAGTATTTTCACACAGTGAGACCTCGAAGCTTAGCCCGCTGCTGACATTGTTAGTTATTGAATCAGTTGCATGAGATGAGGTTGACAGGTGTAATTATATATTTCTATGGTGATTATGTATGGCCTGTCATAGAGACCAACGTGCCTGTAACTGTGCACTCATTTAGTAATCATTTATTGAGTGAAATATTGGAGTTGGCATGCCGTTTACAAGGGAAGGAAATGTAAAACAAAACAGAAGTCCATTTTGAAATATAATTGATTCATTAAACCATTTAGCAATGCTTCATTTCAGTGCATGGAAATATATCTTTCCGTATTTCCTACAGATGTCACAGTTATTTAAGGATATTCTTGCACCCTGACTTTAATAAAAGAATGACACTCATGTGATGAGTTCATGAGAAGCTGGGTCTCAGGTCTGTAGCTGCCACATCCTGGGAGAAGTTATGGAGCTCGCTGGAACCGTCTGAGTATGGGACCATTTAAAAATATTTGGCTTACTTGTTAAAAGAGCTCAAAATCTTTTAAAATAACCCCCTTTTATGCAAACACATCTGTACAATCATCTTCTTTGTGGTAGCTGCTCTTCAAAATGTGTTAAAAAATATACAAATATTTTTGGAATTCATTGAAGTGAACTTGGGCTGTTGCTGGAATTCCTCATTCGCTTTTCCAGATAAAAATTTTTCTGTGTAGTGGCATCACTCAAAATTTGCTGTATTATTTCCCATGTAGCTCTCCCTGGTGTTTGTGCCACCCTGATGATATGAATGAAAAGTCTCTGCTTCTCAAAGTGAGAGGAGGCTGAGAGCAATGAAATATTGCTCTCAGTTTATTAAGAGGTCCTTGGACCTGGTTGAAGTCAAGCAAACAATTTGACTTATTTTCCTTAGCCATGTCTCTTTGCAATACAACTTATTACCTTATTCACAGAAGTTTCTTTGTCTAAGATAGTTATCTGAGATGGGGTGGGGTTATTTGCTGGCCATTTTGTTTAGCTTTTGGGGTTTTTTTGTTTGTTTGAAGTAAAAGAGTAGCAGCTTTTAGTGAGTGCTTTAACAAAAAAAGCCCACTGTCTTTTGCAGAAAAACAGGATCCATGTGTTCTCTGGTCTTCTAGGATGGGCTGAAAAATGCAATAGGAATTTGTGGATATAAATAATAAAAAACCCTATTTCCCCTCATTTTATAGGATACAAGAAGAACCTTTTACATAAAAGTTCCGTTATATTCTTAATTTACCATCAGAATTTTTTATCTTTTGGTTTTTAACCAAAAGCTGTTTCTCACAGCTTTTGTGAAAGTATGAGATGATATCTATGAGATAGAGAGAAAGAAAGAATAGAGATGGTGGGGATGTGGCCAAATGATGAATATTTAGAAAAATGTCCTTTGGAATCAGTGATTAAACTAGGTTCAAATGCCAAAAAGTGGATGCAAACCTAAACTTGGAAAGTTTCATCCCAAAGTTTGGAAAAACCTTCTTTCCCCAATTTCATCTCCTTAGAACACATTGGTCAGAAGTTTCCATTAGGAAGCATTTGGGTTAATAGCTGGCTTTCTAATCACGTGCTTGGAAAGACAGCTTTTGTTGCTTTTCCAGAGACCTTCCCAAGTGTGCAGTAAAATGTGTGCTGTTCAAAAAAAAAATATCCTGAATAAAGTGATGTCTGGTGAACTGCATTTTTGTTTTTCTATCACTAAGCTAGAGTTTGAGGGGGTTTTTAGGTTTTTTTTTTTTTTTTTTTTTTTTGTTTTGGTTTTTTTTTTTTTAATTTTCTTGTAATGAAGTTCCATTCAAGTGGAAGAATATTTGATGTTGGAAGAGGTCTCTGGAGATCATCTCATCCAACATCCCTGCTCAAAGGAGGGTAAATTAGAGCAGGTTGCCCAGGATCATGTCCAGGTGGGTTTGGAATATCTCCAAGGGTGAAGAGAGTTCTCTTTTTTAGGTGTCCTGTTCCAGTGATCAATCACTCTTACATAAAGGTTTCTTATGTTCAAATGATATTTGCTGTATTTTGGACATTGCTGTATTTGAAAGACACTGCCTGTCTTTCTTTCACCAGACACCATGGAGAAGAGTCTGGCTCTGTCCTTTCCTCCTCCCATCCATTTACAAAAATGGGTAAGATCCCAGTTCCCTCTGCTTTTTCTGCCAGATGCTCCCTTGCAGTCTCTGGGACAGTACAGAGGAGAAATACCCATTTTCTACATGCCTGAGAAATCTGTTTTGGAGGGGGCTGAAGGGAGGAGCAGGCTGGGGCCCTGTGCTGGGGGAGCTGCTGGGGCACTTCAGTGGAGCCCTTTGGAGCCGCCTGCACAGGGAGGGTGGGATGGGTGCTCTGCTGGACAGAGAGCAGTGGGGAGCTCCAGGGCCCTAAGGCAGACCTGAGCATTTGTAATAAGGAACAGCCATGGGCATGAGGAGGAAAGGAGGGCGCATCTGATGGAGCTCCCTGGCATTGTGCTCATCTCCTTGGCTCCAGCGCTGTGCCTGTCCCTCCAAGCAGCTCGGCTGCCTTTCCCACGTGGACTGCACACCTGGTTGCCAAAGAGGGGATCATGTATTTATCTAATCTGTAGCTTTCATGTCCTCCTGGGTAGCCCTAAAACCAATCAAGCTCTGAGTGGAGGATAGGAAATAGAGCACAAGCCTTCAGGGGCCAGCCAGGACCACGCACCCCTCACTGTTATCACAACGTGGCCAGCTCAGAAGCACCAGTGACATTTTCAGGACAGGATATGAGCAAAGGGCAGAATTTGCTTTTCCCTTGTACACTTTCTATTTTCATACACTATTTATTTCTGACTTTAAAGTCATTCTCTGTTTTTTGTTGCAGCCTTGACCACGTGGCTCCAACTGTTCCCATAACTCCCGTTGCTGATGTTCTAACATGATGCAGCCATAAACTGGATCTTTCTTTTCTTTTTATGTACTTTTTAATTATCTAAAGACTAAACTTTTGAATGCCACTTCTCATTTGCACACTGGATTTGAGGTTAGAAAGCAAGTTTGCTTATTTAATATTTGCTTTGATTTGGTGATTAGTCTTTGCTCTTAATTATTTTTACCATTTCCACATGAGCGATCAGGAAATTAACAGCTGTCTCACACTTTCAGCAAGTTAAAAACAGCCTATGGTATTTCCTTATTGACTTTTTACTTGCCCCTGTGCAGAATGTTTTAAGATGTTGCTTCTCTTGAGTTTCCCACCTCACAGCTTGAGTAATGCCACAGCTTTTAAAAGTGTTTCCCTTTTGGCTTGCCAAGGTGATGAAGACAAGTAAAGTCATCCAGCATAAAAGGTATATGTGAACAAAACATGAATGGAAGGTGTGGGTCATGTTACAATCCAAACAAGAAGAATATTAGAAGCAGTTTTGGAGACTGAGGAGACCAGTCCTGTGGCACACATCTGCAATGAGAAATACTGCCATCCTGGGATCCTGCATGGTGTTTACACACTGATAGCAAATCCTCTTAAAAAGGTAAAAATAAATGGCTTGCTGCTCTTTTTCCACTGATGTTTTCCTTTTATCTTTTCATTCCTTCTCAAATTGGTAATGATTGTAAATCGCTCCTCGCCACAGAAAATGCTGTTTTCCAAGTGCAGTTATTTGATTCTAGTAATCTTATTTATTAGTTAAATTCAATAAGTGCCCAACCTATGCTCTAAATGCTTTTTAAAAACACACTAATAAACAGGTCTTGATTGCTTTTTGATTGAATTGCAGATAATGGTATTTATATCATCAGCGAGTTAAGGGAATCAGCCTTCCCAGGGAGGCGTTTCCAGCACAGACACCCAGCTCTGCACTTGGTCTGCTTGCAGACATGAGATGAAGATGAACATGGTGGTGGCTTTCTCTGTGCTCCTGCAGTCTTGGGCTTTTGGGGCTTTAACAGATTCGCTGCAATTATTTGACTGATAAGAGTGTTGTGACAGAGATCTATTTGTACAAATACTAAGTGTTGCAGAGTTGGACCAGAAGCTGCTGGGGCTGGTGTAATTTGTGGTGCTGAGCAAAGGGAAATGGTGTGCAGATCTTTTCACTTTGTGTACTTTTTGTGCATGCTTTTCGATGTGAATCCTGGTTTCTTTGAAGTGGAATTGAAGGGTCAGGCTTTGGGCACTGCACAGCTGGATTGCAGTCATCACTAGATGCAACATGGCTGATTTTGCAGCATCTAGATGTGTGCCTCATTTTTGGTGGGTTTGAAGAGAGATTGGTGAGGAACTGAGTGGAGTTCATCGTGATACTCCTGTCAGGGCTAGGAAAATGCCCAAGAATATCCTGCAAGACCTTTTGCTTAGCCAGCTGTAGGGGGACACAGCAAGAGGGAAGACACAGGAATTGCTCTTCTTTACACGAGTCTGTTTGAAAAGGCTCCTGGGCCTTCTCTGAGGCACAAGGCAGCATTCTCTGCTTGGGTGACACAACAGCCACAGAGCTCTCCAGAAACTGACATCTTTTGCCCCATGCTGGAGGTCAGAGTGAATCTAACACAGGCAGAGCACATTCCACAAAGGTGATGATCACTGGTGTTCTCGGCATGGGGCACGCTAATAGCAAAACCACTGTGATGGTGTGTGGCTTTCTAAACCTCACAGCTCCAGAAAGCGTACATCAGTTCCAAAGGAGAAGAAATAAAGTACTTTGCAAATGTTGCTGCAGACAGATTCTCTCAGTAGCCAAACCAAGATGCTTTCTTGCATTTATTTTATTTAGTCAGTGTATTAATGGCATGATGTTGCTTATAAAATCTGTTCCTAGCCAGTTGCTTCAGTCTAATTGAAAATTGTAAGTGATCTAAAATCCAAGGGGGTCTTTGTTTGACTGGCAAACAGCAGAAGGATGAACTCTTAGCATCACCCTGTTACATCCTGAGCTGGGGTGGGAAGGCAGCTTGCATGGGCTGGTGCCTGAGATGGGAGTGGGCTGGTGCAGTAGCTGGCTTGCACTGATAATGCCTCTTAACCCACCTTTTGAGCTGGGACTGAGAACATCAAATTATCACAGCCTCTGGGTGACATCATACTATTGCAATTTGTGCTCTTCAGTGAAGGTGACCCCCAGGTAAGAGCAAACTTTTTTGTTTTAAGCTGAAGTTTTAGCTGCATCTCTGACTTGCTGAGAACTGGAAGTGCTGCCTCCCTTCTTCTGATTTAAGGGCTGCTGACTTCCACTTCAGATGGTTTGGATGTGACAGCAAAAGGCTAATACATTCTTACAGCTGCCTTGTCTGGCTGCTGAACTGGGGTGTAATTGGACTCGTTTTTCAGTGGTTCAGATGTCAGCTGGGTGTGGGCTGAAGTTCACTGCCACGATTTATTTCAAAGGTTTTCAGAGCTCAGCTTCCGGGCCTTATTTAGGTATTGAAGTCAGTGCAGTGATTTTTTTTTTTTTTTTCAGTGTATTTGCAGTTGATTCAAAGATCTGGGGGGAACTGTTGGGAGATGTGTGACCTCTGAAGCCGGATTCTGTGTACCTCATGTAGCAGGGCTAGAAGGATTTGTCCTAAAGGTTGGGAAGAGTATTTCTCAGGGCCAATGCTTAATGCTCCTCTCGGATTATTCCAAGCTGCAAATTAGGAACTCTGAGCACTTTTATTTCTAATGTGGTTTTTTCATTTGACTTGAAAACATTACTGTGGATGTTCTGACCAACCACTCTACTATTTTATTTTTTTTTCCCCTAAAAGGAAAGGGAGCTTTTAACATGCTCTCATGTGGCTCTGATTTACACTAGAATTTGCAAATCAAGGCTGGTGTGACTCTAATCTACTGCTGTGCTCCCCCTGGGAACATCTCTTCAGCAGATGTGGCATGGAAAGATCTGGTGACTCTGCTTGAGGACAGCAATGAATGGCAACAGAGGTGCTTGTGATCTGCCACCAGTCCATTCTTATTTAGAAATAGTCTTTACAACCATCACAACGGCAAAACACTATTTTAAAGAGAGGAACAAATGTTCAAAAGACAGACAAGATAGTCTAATATTAAACAAAAATGAAACAGTTATGTTTTATATTTGTTTTTTGAAAACTGTACTCACAGCTTTTAAATTCTTTTGAAACAGAGAAATCAATATGCCAGGGTAAAGATAATCCTAGAGGTGAACCACTCTGGGGTTTCAGCTGCTGGTTGCATCCCTCACCTCTTCAGTTAGGCTTGGAGCCATATACCATGGCTTCTCACAGCATAACTTGGACCTCCTCTGATAAGTACATAAGCACTTTGGTTGGGAAAAAAATATCTAAAACTTCAGAGATTTCTATCCATGCTGTGGAAATAGAAGTGACAGACTTTTTACATTATTGTTTTTGACTGCTGTGGTGAGAAGTGCTTCCGGAATCAGAGGGCAGAATCTAACACACAACACAGATTTTGTTTTGTCTTTGTCTTTAAAATTACTTAGATAGTTGCAGGGAATGACTGAAGGAATGCAAATTAATGGAAACAAGCTATATATGTGGCTTAATGTGCCTATAGGCTCCTTTTTGAGGAGTGGGAGCTAAATAAAGTTTGTGTAAACACCAGGTGGAGAAGCCCCCTGCTCCCTTTGGGATCACCCCCGGTGCTGCTCAGTGAGTGAGGGGTGTCAGGGGTCCTGCAGCCTCAGTTCCTCTTGGGGTCACCCAGCAGCCCAGGAGCTGCTCAGGGCTCTGCTCTGGCTGCACATTGGGTGCATTTGCCTTGCCCTAATCCTGCCTTACCCAAAATGAGCTCAGCAGAGCAAGCAGCAAGGTGAGAACTGTGTCATGCACGAGCTCAGATGTTGGAGCAGTGGAGGCGACAGTGGGGAACGTGGGAAAGGTCTGGGGCTGCTTTGATTTTTTTTCCTAAGGAAAAAGAGAATTCCCTTTGAAATGGTGTTTTTTTCTCAGAAGGATACTAAAATACAGCACTATCTCTGTGTGATCAGCAGCCACAGTAGCTTTGGTACCAAGTTCTGATGAAAAACATATTCCAATGCAACTGATCCACTGCTAGAAATGTGAATCATATCTCTTTCTACCAGTGGTTTTTCATACCATTTCTGGCTCTGCATAGTATTATCTTGTTTGACAAATACCCTGAGATTGTATGAAATGAATGCATTGTGGAATTTGTGGTGCAGCTCTTAGGAAATAAAAAGCATATTTATGAATCCTCCTTTTCCATGTGCAAACTTTGTGCCTAGGTATGGACCGAGGGCACAGAACGTTGGCACGAGCTTCAGACGTGTACATGGAACTTGGTTAAAGGTCAATTACCTGCCTTGAGGGCTGTGTTTCCACTGCACAGTGGTGGAGTGGAAGGAGGGTGCTGTTCCCTCTGCCCTCCTCATTGCTCTGCAGGAGGGTCTGCATTGCTGACAGTCCTCAGCACACTGCTGGGGCCAGTGCTGCCCCTCCTCTGCTCCTGCTGCCCTGTCCTGGCCTCTGGATGGACTGATCATTTCCCCATCCCTGTCTCTGCCTTCATACCTAATTTGCTAATTGTTTCTAACTGTTCAAGCATCTTCAAGTTTTACTTTTCCCCGCTTTCACAGTAAGAACATTTACAAACAGAAAACTTAGTGCTTAATCCCTGGACTTGGGAGTTTTGGAGAAAAAGACATTTTGCTGTGGTACAGCTCAGTGCCAGCATTCACCACGGTAACTGTGGACAGCATCACCTTGCTCTGTGCAATATTGCTGTGCTGTAGATACAGCCTATACAGAGCACAGATCATTGTGTCAGTTGAATGAGAGTCCAAGCTGGAGAATTTCATCCAGCTAATCTGTTGATCTTACTCTACTGTTTTTGTGACAAAGATTATTTTGTATTATCATATGTTTTTGAAGATCCTAAAAGTAGTTTTGTTACTACAATGTGTAGTGGATCCAAACTTTCAAATATGAGTTAACCTGCCTGGTTTTCAGTGTTTTCTAACAAAACAGAAGGAGGAGATCTTTGTGGATGAGTAGAGCTTATTAAGGCTCTTACAGCTGCCTGAAAGCAGAGGCAAAAATATCTGTTTTCAATCTTATGCTTATTAGTTTTATATTTGTTATTTATTTTTTATTTATCCTCCATATGTAGCTGACTTTGCATATTTTGTTATAAAGAATCAGCATTTTGGGGGGTGTTTTTGTTTGTTTTTCTGTTATAAAAATGGTGGTAGTTTAAAATATTTTCTGAGCCAAAGGTCTTATTTAACTTTGTGACCTAGGTGCAATTTAAAGTGAATTATGATATTCTGTGACTTCTTAGATTTTGGCTCACAGTCTTTAGATGCTTTCATTCCCACACCTGCCATCCATTAGGAGACCTCCTCCTGTGATCTTTCATCATTCAGAATATATGATTATTTTCTTAAACACTCGAGTTAATTGGGAGTGACTCTCACTTTTAAATATATGTCAGTATTTGTAAATAGCACACGTTGGGCAGGCTTGAAATAAACACATGCAATTTGGCAGGAATTGTTAAAAAATGCAAAGCCGCTTTCAAATGACATTCAAACATTCAAATGACTTCCAAAAGGGGCCTGTTGTCCACAGGGCAGACCAAGCAGACCCTGTTCCCTGGAGAGCTTGCTGAAAATCCCAAATGCTCTTCACTACTAGAGAGATCTGCTGAAGTCCTTGTCCTTCAGCCTGCTGCCTGCCTCCAGGCTTTAATACAAATACACTGCTTATAGTGTTTGAGGAGGGAGCATCATTTTTGTGTAAATCCTTCCTAATGTAAGGTCCCAGTTACTGTGCATCCTGCTCTGCAGAGCAGCCTGAAGAGATGGAAACGGCTTTGGGCCCTGATGTCAAGGGAGAAGTGAGAACTCACGAGTCCCACAAAGGTTTTTATGAGTTGAAATAGCTGCACATGTCCTCTCCTGGTCTTCCTTGTTGTAAGCCAAACCAGATATTCATTGTTTTTGTACTTTCTCATAACCTGACTTGAATTTCCACAGTCACAAGAGAGTTCTTTCACAACCATGGGTAGATGATTGGAAACCCCAAAATGAAAAGCAAGGCATAGTTTTGGTTAGAGCAGTGGTATCAAACTCAGTGTGCTAAAAAACCCCATGAAGAGGTGAAGCATAACATCTGTCATCCCTAGGTAGAAAATTCTGAGTTGAGCATTGAATTGCATCCGTAACAGAAGAAGATTTTAAAGCTTGAGTGATAGACAGTGATAAATGTGTGAGTTTAGCAGTTGTATTTATTTGGTCCATGTCTTACTGGGGTGCTGGTTTGGGCAGCCCTTGGCAGCAGAGGAGGTTATGTGTGCACGAATGAGATGGTGTTCAGGGGAAGGCACCACCCCAGACCAACCCAAAATCCTGGAGGTTCCCCCAGTCCCATCCTCCCAGCCTGGCTCAGCAAATCCTGGCTGTCCTGTGAGGACAGCTGGGGCAGCCTGAGGGTCCTTCCTGTTCAGCAGGTAGTAACCTTGGTTTTGGCTGAATAAACCCGTGAGCGTTTGGGGTCATGTTGGGTGTGTCACAGTCATTAACAAGAGACACCCCAAGCTCTGGCTTCATACCAGGATTTCCCCTGGTCACATCTTCCACTCTTATTTACCAGGTTGCTCAGAGCAGTGGCCCCACTGGAAAGGGGCACAAGGCCCAAAGGAGCTGTGTCCCAGTTCCTGAGAGCGTTCTGGTTTGGTGAGGAGCTGAGTGCAGCCGTGTTCTCTTCTGCCTCCTGTGCCCCAGCTCTGCGTGGTCAGAGGGAATGTCAGGAGGGCAGCAGCACATTGCTGCTTGCAAGGGCTGTAAGAACAGAAGTAAAAATGCTAAAAAATTAGGGGATGTCTCAGCTTATGTTGATGTACCTGAGGTACCCAGATGGCTGGTTTTATTGTATTGTGAGATTGGCAAATTTGCTGGGAGATAGTGTAATTCCAGATGCAGTGTGAAGTCGTTTATGAGGTGCCAGAGGCAAGAGATAGTGTGGGTGGTTCTCTTGTCTGGTTCTTCCTCAGGTCAGCACCAGATGCAAGTTCTGTATGAGCCCAGAGCACCCTGAAGCTGTGCTGAAATCAGGGAACCAAAATTTAAGTCTATTTCCAAAAAGTAATTTGCATTAATTTTCAGACCAACTTTTGTCTTCCTATAGGAGCTACTTGGCCTCCTAAGGACGAAATGAGGAAAAGGCAGGAGAACTGAAATGGGGTGTGGGCACAGAAGAACCAAACAGCTGCCCAGGGTTGGGAGAGCAGCTTTCAAAGGCTGATTCTGCAGTCAGGGGAAATGAAGGTGCCAAATCTGTAACCTTTTATGTCATTGGGATGAACTGTAATGAGTCAAGTCTCTTTCACAGGAGGGCAAACTGAGCAGCTCTGTCTGGCTTCCAGCCACTTTTGGCTGTGTCAGCTTTTAGGAGAGCAGCTGACAAATCATCCCAGTGCTGCGGTGGCGTAATAGGAGAGACTCACTGGGTTTGAAGCTTAAGTAACTCACGTATGACACACTATCTGCATAGCTGAAACCTTCTCAGAGTTGTGATGTGATCACTTTGGGCTTGGGACTGTGCAAGGAAAACAGCTGTTCTCTATTTTGGTGGTGGTACTTTGACACGTATTTGGGGCAGATCTTAGCAAGTGCAGGACCTGGCGTGCTTTGCGCTGCTTCCTTTTGGTATTCCTGTCCTGTATGCTCAACAGATTTAAAACAAGGCATGCAGATGGGACATCTTCCCCTTTTGCCTTCACATTTCTTTTCCAGTAGGATGCTGACCAAATGTTCTTCATTCTACAACACGCTGAGAGCTGCAGGAGATGATAAGCACTAAGGCTGGGGACCCTTAGTCCCCAGGGAATGGAGAGAGCTTGGGCTGTCTAGAAAATAATCAGCCTCCTGGAGAGGAGGATGCTTCCATCAGTAACTCTTGTGCTCTGAGTCTAAAGAAAACATGTGCTTCTCTTTCTCTCTCTATCTTGCCCTCCCTCTTCTCATGCTTAAAAAAAAAAAAGTAATTGTTAATAGTTTAAAACAGGTTTTAAGCCAAAACTTTTAAGAGCTGCAAACAGACTTACTGGCAGGTTTTCAGATCTCTCATGGCAATCAAAAGCAGCTGATCCATGTTTTGCAATCTATTTTCAGACTGCCAGAACTTATGACTCAATTAATAAAACAAATGTGCCTATCAACTACAGCATAACCCTTTTGACCTTAATGAAGTTCTAAATCTTTAGTGAATTTGTTTCAGGATTTCCAATGTACACACAGCTAATATCTGCACTTGTTGCATGATAGTTTATTGCCTTGCCATGCTGCTGGTGTAGCCCTGGCTAAACTTCTGACCCTTGCCTGCACACACCCTTTCCAGATGACCGGCAATTTGGAAAACCTCATCAGACAAAAGGTCACATTTCTGTGCCCTGTTACTTGATATAACTTCTGTCTGACTAATTGGCACGCAGGACAGGACAAGCTGCTCCCACTCCTTGCACAGCAGAAGCGCTGGTGGCACAGGAGGTTTTCTCCTGTGTGCAGGAGCTGTCTCTTCCTCGCGGAGCAGAATGGGTGCAGATCCCGTCCTCTGTCCTGTGCACACTGGCAGGAGAGTCTGGCACTCTTTGAAGGGCAGTGTGCTTGATCCCCAGCTTTGCACAGTTTTCTGGAGCAGAGTGACCACAATATTTTAAGTCACTGTGAGACTATTGCCTGTCAGCTGTGGTGTTTCTGGGTTTGCAGCCCAGGCTCCAAAGTATTTCTTTGCCTAGTGGAGAGATGGGATCTAAGCACAGAGCTAGACCAATGGTGGCTTGTGTTTACAGAGACAGATGTAGGTCTTGACATGGGCATCGCAGGCATTCAGGAAGGGTTTATTGACATTTTAAAAAGGCACAGAAATGGAGTTTAAAAGGTAGTAATTGGAACATCTCCAAGGTTTGGAGTCATTAGTGAGTTTTTGTTACTTTCTAAAGTAGGATTAAAGATTGAGAGGAAGGTAGAGCTCTTGTGAGGGGTCCTGTCAGCCTGCTTTGCTCTTTAAAACCTAATTCTAGCTATGAGTGCCAGATAAAAGGGTGAGGAGCATCACTGCTGCTCTCTGCTGTGTCACCCAAGTGCTGAGGCTGTGTCAGCACAAAGTGCTGAGGAGGAGAGGTTGGTGGAGCTGGTTCTTGAGATCCAGACAGGCTTTCAGCAGGAGAGGGCACGGGGCTTCTTCTTCCCCAGCTGCCCCTCAGCCCTTCTGTCGTGTGCCTGGGGCAGAGCAGTGGCTGCAGGCTCCCTGGGGACAGGGCTGCCAGTCCCGGCAGCAGAGGACATCTGAAGGGGACCCGGCTGTGTTTGCTCCACAGCTCTTCACAGGGAGGGTTCGTGTGAACTTCTGGAAGACAGCTTAATAACTGAGTAGTCAACGTCAACACAGACTATTAAAATCTGAATTGTAGAGTATCCATTCTCTCAAGGACTTTAATAAAGGGAAAGGCATTGCTTCCCAGGAGAGCTGAGCAGGCTGGCACAGAAAATGGAGTGTAACAACACTGCTCTCTGCACTTTCCTTTGTCTCTTTCTGCTTATGGCAAGTGTTCTCCTCACACATCTTCCACCCTAACTGTAATGCAAATGCATGAAATGGTTCAGCTTGCCAGGGATACTCACAGCCCTGACAATGTCAGCACAGTCAGGTAACTCACTGAGCTTAGTATATGTATGTATAGTTTTCTTGTTTAATCTGTTAGACTGCTTAAAACTACTTTTACAAATACGAATTAGCTTTGTTTTCAGATCATAAGTGCATTTTAGTAGTCTGTTAGAGGGGGAGGAAGGAGATTTAAGGATTGAAGGGGGAACCTAAATGATTTTTAATACTGTGACTGAGTTGTTTCATTGTTTTGATTTAAATCTCATTCTTACCTTCATTTTCTGCATGGATTGAGTTGAGAGTGCAGCTCTCATAGGTTTAAGCAGACCTGGGGAGGTTGGGTGAATTTCACTCAGGTTTAGTCTTTCAGGCTTGCTGAAACCATCATCTTGCAGTGCCCTCACCTGCTTTTGTTGAGGAAGGAGAGGCCAGGCAGTTTCCTGTGGAAATCTTTCTCCATTGCACTCCTCTGGATGATGACACAGTTCCAGCCAGGAGACCTCGTTTGTGCCCCAGGCAATGGCTCTGTCAGGCAGAAGAGACTTTTCTCCCGTGGTTATCACTCACTCCCTTCTGGCCAAACAGGGTGAGCCCCATGGCTCAGTGTGGGGCTGGGTAGGGGCCAGGGAAGGGTGAGAAACCCCCCAGATATCCCCTTCTGCAAGGGACTTCTCTGGGACTTCCCAGGGCGAAGAGGGGAAAGGCACCATAGGGCAGATCCACTCCTCATCCTCCTCTCCTCAGTGCCCAGGGGTGTCACAGGTTCTGGGAGAGAGCCAGAGGTGTCCCAGCTGGCCAGCAATGCATCCCAGGACCTGGGCAAGTTTCTCTTTGGCTGTGCAGGATTTTTTTCATGTCACTGTTTTGTCCTAAATTGTAAAAACAACATAAGCAGCAGTGATGCCTCAGCACCCCATAAGGCCAGGAAACAGGTGGCCTACTCAGTCTGCAGAATTTTTTTCTTTCTGAGCAAAGTGGGGAAAAATGGGAAACTCTTAAGTTTCAGAAACATTAAACTTTTAAAAATCATTGTTATTATTATTAATGTTTTACTGAAAGAGCAGTCTGATTCTGAGACGGGAAGAGAGGGTTGTTTAGGAGGCAGAACAAGGAGATGAACTTACACTTTTACATTGTTTTCTAGTAAAATGAGAACCATGGTTATCCAGTACATATATGTGATTATACCAGGACTTACTGTTTGTACAAGCCCCACTCCTCCCCTCTTCTCCTCCTCAGTGTAGTTTGAATGAGAGAACCAAACTGATATGCATTTTAATGAGACTGGAGTAATTTCCAAGACACCAGATTTCTATGTGATTTCTTAAAAAAAAATTGACATACCGTATAATTTGATTTGATTCTATCTTTATGATGATGTGTATTACTTTTTAAAATGCAGTAATAAAAATAAAAATAAAGTTGAGGCAAAGTTAATTTCCAGGCACACCGTTTTCCTCGTGTCTCACCGGTTCCTCCGTGCCGAGGAGGGACACCAAGGGACACGCTGGTGGCAGCAGAGGTGGCTCGAGCAGTGCTGCCCTCTCGTGCTGTCCCTGCCTGTCCCCTGCCCTGCGGGGACAGCCCTGCCACACGTGCCCATCCCTCTGCCCAAAGGCACTTCTGCCTTTGGTCTGATCTGGTCTGGTTTGGGTTGGTCTGATCTGGTCTGGTCTGATCTGGTCTGGTCTGGTCTGGTTTGGTGGGTTGTTTGGTTTGGTTTGGGTTTGTTTGTTTGTTTGTTTGGGGTTTTCTTTGATTGCTTTACTTTTAAAGGCAGAACAGCCAGAGCAGGATCCTGGCTGCTCGGTGTGAGGTGTAGCACAGTTCAGTTTATCCCAGTCCATTCTTGCTTAGCTCTGAAATGGGAACAATAACCATTACCTTTTCTCTTTTAGCTCCTTAGCAGCTTTGACTATAAGCCCTTTGGATCTCGTAAATAGATGTACACTACCCAGCACAGCGCCTGGCAGTTCCAGCTGGGGACTCCTAACAGTCTGCTAATTAAAATATAAACGTTGTAATGCAATAGATTGATTGCATTGTCTAAAGCAGTTAAAACCTTGAGATAGCTTAGAGGGAAGGGCTGAAGTATAAAATAAAACCACTGCTTTTCAGAAACAGTAAGGCAAATTAGTCCTGCCTGTTGTAATGTTCTGTAGAGGTCTGTCCAGAAACTCCCTGAGTGAATCACTGCTTCATTTTTACAAGTTATGGTTTCCAGTGATCCTGAACTCTTCTCGAAAGCTGACTTGCAATATTTTATGTATTGTAATAATAATCAGATTTGTAATAATTATCAGTCTTTGGGGCTGTTAATTATGAATTTAAAATGGTATATCACAAACTAAACAACTACTTTAAAAAATCCCCATAACTCTATATTTAAAACAAAAAATAGTCCCCTGCACCCTGTATTAAAAAAAAAAAAAGTAAAAAGTCAAGCTTGATCCATAAGCTGACAATAGTAAGGAAATTCAGACATGAGCAGGGAAGTGTTCCATATGTTCTCCACTACCTAGGCACAACTGGGTGCCTCTTTAATGATGAGCTGAATGCTCCCTGTTGTGCCTAGGTACTGCAGAACATATGGCGTGTTTTCCCCCTTAACTGTGAATTTCCTTGCTTTTGTCAGTAGGTGTCTAACTCTGTTGTGTTTTAATATAGTGTTTGTGCCTCTGAGCACAGGCCAAATTTGATCTTAGGCAAATAGTGGGGTGGATACAGCTGTTGATTATCTCATATTCTTCTTGAAACTATATTTCAGTACATAATCTGTATCTATATAAACACACCTTGTAATTGTTAATCAGGACCCTCAGAGTTTAAAAATCATTCCACTGTGCTCCAAACTTAGCATGGATGATAAATGACTGTTTAGTTGCCAATATAGCACAATATTTCAATTTCCTGCCTTCACAGAGGTATTTCAAAGGTTGAATGGAGTTCATACTCACAGTATGTGTTGCCTAGAACTCTGTGATCTCTTGCTGGCAAACTTAAACCAAAACCTTTTCAATTAACTAAACACATTCCTCGTGGAAGTCAGCCAACCCAAAGCTGGACAAACAGAGTTTCAGTGATACTTTGCAATAACCTCTCCCTGCTCCTGGCTCTGGATAAGCATAGCCAGAGTTTATTAGTTAATAGCAAGTTATGTGATTGATAAAAAGATTAATGTAACTTTGAACTAAATTTTGCTCTCTGACAGTTATATAATTCCAGTGTAGTTTCTTTTAGTTCTGCTGGAATCCTCATTTATGCAGTGTAAACATGAGTAAAGTTTAGCCTGCAACCAGCAGAGCAGAAATCCCACTGACAAAAGCACAGGATACTGAGGTGTGACCTTAACCAGCCTGGGTCAGCCTGAGGCTTGGTTCTGCTGCTGTTTGGTGAGACCCTGGGGGTTAGAGCTGTGCTGGTGACTGCTGGAGCTACAGGCAGTGAAGGGGACTGAGGAATTCCTGTCTACTTGGGAAAAGCTGGGAGAAAAACCTTCCCACAGCTCAAAACTCTGCCACTGGAATTCCCCAGGAATAGTCTTGGAGAGTATTCTGCATGAATACCAGTGTGTGCTCTGCCTGTGTCTAGACTCTTGTGAAGCACATCTGTTGTTGACCCCTCCTGGGGACGAGTGACTGGGCTGGAGGCACCTTTTGCCTGAGCTGGTGCATTTTTGTGCTCAACATGTGCTGCAGTGCTAGCCAGGAATATTTGTAAAAGACAGCTTGTTTTAGCCACACAGATTGTCTTTGGGTAAGTCCTTATTAAAGTCATTTGCTTTGATATGAAAATGTCACCCCAAACAGTTCCTTATTCACCCAGTGCCAGTGTCTGAATATTTATCAGTGGAAGATGACATGAGGGGATCTGAAGTTGCATGCACTGGTGGAGGACATGCCTCGTCTCCCAAATAAACTCTTTATCTTCTTTGCCCTCCTTTAGTGTCATAACCTGGATCTACCACAGCTTGTGAAGTCAGAGTCAGGCTGATCTCTTTCAGCTGGAACTGGACAGGTAACCTGCAGCTCTCTCTAGAGGGTGACCAGGCAGTCAGGTTTGCTGTCCTCAGCACCAGCTGGTCTCTGTGCCTTTGTACAGAGGCTTTGTCATTATCCATGAATGCCAGTGTGGCTCCTTGTCCTTGGGTCCATGTGCACGTACAGGGGTAGAAATGGTTTTCATAAAAAGCCACCATTTGGACCATGAAACAGCAGCTGCTGAAATGTGTGCATTAACAGCATGCAACCCCCATGTGGTTATCCCCATCCCAGCTGACTAGCTCTGTCCTGGCAGTTAGCTCAAAGGGAATGTTCTCCAGCTGCAGAGCATCCAATTCCAAAGCACTGGAGGGGGCTATTTTCCATCTCTTTTCCACTTTCTCTATCTTCCTGCTTCATTCTCTGTCTTGATGCCTCTGGGTGCTCTGGTTTGTCCCACCCAAGCACAAGGATTCTCCTGCGTCCTTGGCTGGAGGATGTCACCTGTGCTGGTTGCCCAGGGCTCTGCAGTGTCAGCTGCCATCACCTCCCTGCCCGCAGGCACCGTGGGGCCCTCTCTGCAGTGGCCACTTGGTACTCTACTCCCTTCTTTTTCTGTTTCTTTGGGGGCATGTGCCTTTTGAATAGCAGAAACCACACAGAATTTTGCCATGTGCTGCAGCTGGACACACCATGAGTCTGTCCTTTAGCATGTGCAGAAATCAATATTCGACCACAAACACCTCCCACGCCCCAAATGGCCCTTGTTTTGCCTGTGGAAAGATAATTTGCCTATTTCAGCTGGAGTCTGTGTAAGGCACTCTAATGAGCCATGGCCACCTCTGGTTTTGTGACTGGGTCACCAGATATATTGAATAAAAGATATCAATTATATTGCATTTTTTCTTGTAGCACCACCATTTCTGTTTTCTTTTAAAGAACCTTGTGGAGCTCAAAGGGGGATGAGAAAAGAGAAATATTTGCTTGTTGCTTTGCAACAGTGCAGCTGGCTCCCAAACACTGAGCTGTGTCTTTAAGGCAGTACAGACCCAGTAATCCAGTAAATACTGTGCTCTCCCGTTGAATAATGCAAAGGATAATTACTTAAAGGACCACACAAATGACTGAAGCTCAAGCAGTGTGTTGTGTGCACAGGTTGGGTGCAGCTGGGACAGGGCTGTGCTGGAGCCCAGCTCCCTGGCCCTGAGGATGCTCTGCTGGCTCTTTGCAAGTGATGCCTCGTGCTGCCATGGTCTGGGGGTCTCCAGGCATTCCCAGAGATTGCAGGCTCCTCAGATTTTCACAGGTCACTCTGGTTTGCCTAAGACATCAAGAGGCTTTTGGTGCAGCATGTAAGAGACAGAAAGAGAGTCTCAGTGCAGGAATTTCTCCATTTTCCATGTGGGCTCACTGTAAAACCATACTTTGTGATTAGAGCCCATCTACACCATCCTAGGGAGCAGTTGCCTGCTCCAGCTGGCTCCAGGGATCTCTTGGGTTACAATTCATTTATATTTTCCACTCCTTTATTTTTTAACCCTCCTATTTGTCCTAGACTCCACCACCCTGGGCAGTTTGTATCACAGTGGCCTACACGCTGATGAAAAATAACTAATTTTTCTGTGCAATCACTTTATTCCCTGTTATCATCCATTGGAGTACCCTGGAAGTCCATTTTTCCAGTTATTAATTTTTACTTTCATTAATTATTTTCTCCTTCCCACACACCCCCACACCCACCCCACACACTCACCCCCAGCCCAGACCATTTCTCAGTCACCACAATTTTGAACTGTTTTCATGATGAGGAGAACCTTCCATGGGTTGTGTTCCTTCCCTTCAGATAGGTTTTCACTTCTTTTTGAATTCTACCTGTTTGGCTTAAATAACCTCTTGAACCTTGCTGTTTTCCCATGCTAATTTTATTTTTCTTGCCTTCCGTGTTTCTTTGAAAAGCTGCGCATTCCTTCTGGGACTCTATTATGGTTGCTTAAGTAGCCTCCATGCTGAGTTGAAGGATTTTAATTTCCTCACTTCTGACTTCAGGGCCTTTTTGACCGGCTTCCTCTTTTTTTTTTTTCTCTCTTTTTTTTTCTTTTTTTCTTTTTTTTTTAAATCCCCTTTCTAAAGCTTAATGTCACAGTGCTAGGTTTTGTTGCATTCCCTCCCACAAGGACACTGAACTTAATTACACTATGCCCCTTTGTACTTAGTGATTCAGCTAGAGTGAGTTCTTCAACTCTGCATGTCATTTTCACTGGTAAAGGGTCACTTTGTTGGTATTTTTTTTAAGCAAGAAAGGTAACTTTCAACAGTTATCTTGATTTATAATCCAAAAGGAGCAGTTCCTCAAAGAGCTCTGCAGCCCAATGAACGTTGCCCCCATCCAATACACTTCTCTTAAATTGCATTTCCTCATCGTGGCCGGGGTTGTTTAGGAGAGCTGATTTTGCAGGTAGAGTTTGGGGATTTGGTTGGGTAGAGAAGACCAAAGACTGGAGTTAGTGGCTAGAGTGACCGTGGAGAAGACTATCTCTTTCCCAGTTCTGTGTCTTAGTTTAGTGCTGGTACAGATCCTTCCTATGGGTGTTTTGTTACCTGGAGACAGGACCTGTCTGTTTGTCCTGTGGGACGCTGGGGTTTAAAGCTGTCCCAGGACTCCAGGGTCACATCTGACACCACAGGAGTGCCCTCCCCATCACAGCCTGGCTGTGACACTTCAGCTCCTGCCACCCTCACCTCTGTGAGTCCCTGTGGCAGAATCAGAGCTGGCCAGAGTCCCCAGGGCAGTGGTCCCTAAAGACAGCCTGCACGTCTCAGAGGTGTGAAAAAATCCCTTATTGCTTGGCAGACTGGTGCACGACTCACCTGCTTCTGTTCTTCCGTCCTGCTTCACCAGTGTGGCTCATGGAAGCCTCTCAACTGCTGCTCAAGCTTTTATATTTTATCTGCCCTTCCTCCTGCCCCCCAGCAAAGTGTGCCCTCTGTTCTTTTTCGGGATGCCCAGTAGCCCCTGGAGCTCAGCTAAATGGCAGGGTAAGGAAGAGTGATTGCTGATTTGTTTGAGCACTGCTCTCTGTTTTATTGACCACCTTTTGTGATGCTGAGCTATGTCCCTGATGTCCTCCCAGAGGGATGCCTGTCTGTGCAGGGCTCAACTGGAATTTTTGCCTTCTCCTTCACAGTCAGAGACCTTGTTACTGACACGGAGCTGACAGCATGCCTCTTTCTGCCTTGTATGCTTGGTTTGCCCGTTTCCTACTTTGAATAACACCCTTGTGCCTTGTCAGGTTTTTTAAATGTTCTGATCTGATTCAGCATCCTCTGTGGAGTACCCCTGCTTCATCCTCTGCTTTCCCAAACAAGGAAGAATATTTTGGGCTGTGGTTGTACAGTTTTCACCACCCTCTCTGCGCCCAGAGCAGACGCCTTGGTTGCTGTCATGGGCAGAAGTTTGGTTTCTTTATCTTCAAGGCAAGGAACTGGCAAGGCTCTTTCTGAATAAAAGTTCAGCAGACATGCCTGATGGTGTTTCGTGGTGAAGTGCAGGAGGAAGCATTTTCTGTTACTTTATGGTAAACAGGGAGTTTTAGCTCTCTGGATCCCCGTATTAGCTGACCACAGAGGCTTCTTCAGTGTGCTGGAGACCTCCTTGGTGTGTGGGGAGGATTGGAGTCTGTGCAGCTGGACACCATGGGAAGGAGTCACAGCTAAACCTCATCGTGAGGGAATTGCAGATAGAGAGCTCGGATGATCTGGATTTTTTAGTGAACATTCCTGAGGACGGTTGGCCATTCACTTGATTGCAATCCAGTGAGATCCCATTCTTGGTCTAAGCTAGACTGGAAAACATAATATGTCTGCTTCATATCAATGCTCCAATTAATTTAATGGAAATTTTGTGCTTATTCAGGTTGGAAACCATATGGAGTTGTCTCATACGTCAGACAGAAGAATGAAAGCCAGCAGCAGAAATTTCAGTGTGTAAACCAACTTGGAGATCCCACCATAGGTACTTTGGAAGCAATCTCAAGCTGCTGAATTACTTCTCTACAACAATATTCTACAACTAATAATTACCATGAAGGAAATTACTTTAGCATGTCTTCATGACATTTTAAAGATTTGCTGTCTGGGATGTGAAATATGGTCAAAGTAGCCAGCTTGTAATTTCATTTCAAAGAATCTGCTGCCAAAAAGATAATTTTTCTAGAATTTCAAGTGGGAAAAATGCAAATTTAAGGCATGAATAGCAGGAACAAAAATTTTGTATGTGAATTTTGAAAAAACATTGTGTTGGTAATGCCTTGCATTTGCCAGGTAATTATTGTAATAATTTGATATGTAGAAGTGAAGAAGGTTTAAAACTTGAAGACAAATGTTGCTTAAAATCACATTCTGCCCCCATTTTCATGCCAAAATTGTCTTCCCAAATTTTCAAGATAATTGCAAATGCTTCCAAAATAGTTCAACACATGAGACATTGCTTGCTTTTGGAAGGGAAAAAATGCACTTAGCAGAGGCAAACCTTTATTTAATTAGCCACAGTGTAAAGGTTTCTTGTATTCCTTTGCAGTTACACGGCCGTGAGAGACTGTGGAGTACCTGAAGGGTAACTCCTACTGGGACTAATTCAGTCCAGACAGCTCCAAGCATGTTCAATAAGCTCTGGCTGGGTTTCACACAGGTGGGGAAGGTTAGAAAGCAGCAGATAGAGAATGGTCCTGATTGTGTTAAGCACAAAACACCATTTGTTTCACAAGTAAGAAGGGAACTAAATCAGCCCATCCTGAGGAGTACTATCCCGCTGCTAGAAGTCAGCTCTCTTTTTTATTTATTTTTTATTTTCTTGCTACATTTTCAAGCCTCAGTGTAAAGCAGCTAGAATGTAGAAACCCTAAGCTCATAAATCAGGGGGCTGCTGAAAAGATGCCAAGGTTTAAACTGCCATGGGGGCTTTCAGACTTGCAATACGTCAGGAAAAGAGGGAGTTTTAAATAAGTGTTATGGTTGGCAAGAGAGAGGGAGAGAATAGAACAGGGTTTAATTCTAAAGTTTTAAAACAGAGCCAAATAGGCTTGAAAGTCAACTGGTGTAGCAGTTAAAATGCTCTACATTGACTACTGCTTTCTCTTCGCTTTTGAAGAATTGACAGTAAGAGGGGCAAAGTGTGTTGGAAGGCACAGTAACTATGTCAAAATATTGAGGACTTAAATGTTGAGTTAGAAAATCTTTAGAGGGTTGCTAGTTAAGAAGAAACATTACAGGCAGCCGTAAGCGGCTGAATGCAGATGGGTATGAGGGCTGCAGAGCTTTGTGGACACTGCAGGCATATGGGGAAAGAAGAGATTTTCCTCCGTGCTCTGCCTGTAGCAAATTCTGCTTGAAAAACCATGGGTGGGACCTGGTGTCGGCAGGGCTGCACACATCTGGTGCCCTGGAACATCAGAATGCAAGAGGAAGATTTCTGCAGATCCTGAAGGTGATGGTGCCTCACCCCTTCAGAAATCACCTGTCCAAGGGAAGGGCTTTGCTGTGAATCCAGGGACTCAGCCCCTAAGTCCCATTTTTTATAATCTTGGTTTATTGTATATAATCCCCAAACTCTGCATTAGTGGGACTAAAAGTGCAAGAAGTAAACTGTAAATCTTGACTGTCACAGATGTATCAAAACTTTAATGGTATTTGATATTTTTGTTACAATCTCAGGTCCTGAAATCACGCAGAACTGGAAATCCCCCTTTTTCTTTTTTGGCCTCTCTCTCGCTCCCCCTTTATCCTTTTTATTTTGTTTTCTGTGTTTTTAATATAGTACCATTACTTGAACAGGACTAATTTCCTGACCCATTAGACCAATAATGATTTTGCCATTCTTTAGCTGTTAAATGCTGACCTAGCCTTGACTTGCACCAACAAATTGTTCACATTAGGAACAGGATTTTGGGATGTGAGCCAGAGCTTTTACAGGAGAGAGCAGAGATGAGTGTGGGCCCACCAGAGCATTGGTGGAGGTGGAAACAATTGACATCTGGCATGAGTCCCTCTGACACACGGGTGATGCAGCGTGATAGAGAAAAGTCCTGTAACAAAAGTTGGTTGGTTGCTCCATCTTCACTTCCCTGAGGAGAAGCATCATAGATATTCAGTTCATAACCTTTGAAAAGGCGGTGCTCACCTTTCAATATTTGTCTTGCAACACCAGCACATTCAAAGGCTTGGTTTTTTATGTTTAGAATAGAATTTTCTAGACAGCTTAGCTCCCATCCAGTGCAGACCCTGAGATTAGCTCAGATGATAAGAGCACAATGCTAAAAACCACCAGGGTGGCAGGTTTGATTCCCATATGGGTCATTCACTTAAGAGTTGGACTTGAGGTTTTTTGTGGGTCCCTTCCAACTCAGAATATTCTGTTGTAAGAACCTGTGGTAAGGTGACCCCCAGAGAGGCTTTGAGTGGTGTCCAGCCTACCTGGAATGTGAATTTTGTTTGGCTCTCTTTAAAACAAGGGCTTTTGTTACTGTTTTAGAACTCAGGATTTTTTGGTTTAGAGAACATTTGGACCATTTGTGGTTCCCTTCACTGGTGTGCACCTGGACATCCTCTACCATTTAAAAGAATCTGCTGAAGTACTCCCAAACCATGGCACTAAGGTAAGACCACGTATCCTTCTCTGTAGAGAGGGTGTCTGCTCAGGGTGACTGGAGATGGACCTGGTGGGAGCAGGACTGCCGAGGCAGGACCTGTCAGGGACGTTTGGGTTTGGGTTGTTTCTGGGCAGCAGTGATGAGGTGAAGAAACGAGAGCTCAGCAGCTTTGCAGCCACCGAAGAGCGTTCCCAGGGAGAAGGTCTGCACTTACTTCTACAAAAATTCCATCTTATACTTGGTTGAAACCAAGGTCCAGATCCCTTTGCCTCCTTCTTCTGCCTGTCCTGGGTGCTTTTATCTAGGGTTAAAACACGTGAAGCTGGACTGAGGGCTGCTGGTGCTTTTGGACCTCCTGACCTTCCTGTTCAGCTTTATTAACGTGAACTTCCCTACACTCCTCATCACCTTCTATTTTCCAGCCTGGATCCTTGGGAGCAGAGGTGAATCAAGTGTCCCCACTGTAGTGACACCAAGCTTTGGTCACATTTGAGGTGCAGTCAGGCATCACCTTTACAGAACCCTGGTGTCTGCAGTCCCCCTTGCTGTGGCACTGCTCAGCTGTGCCGGGGGTTGTGGGGCTGAGGGGGGATGGCCCCAGACTGTTGGCATAGAGACTGAAACATGGCTGGAAAAATGCCAGCCTCTCCAAAAAGCCTGGGCTATGCCACAGAAAGTTCCAGTCAGTTTTGCAGCAGCTTTGGCTTGTGAAGCTCTCATTTCATCTCCCAGTCAGGCGATGGTTTTGTGACCTCCAGAGTTTATTGCAGAAAGTACAAGACATTGGGTTCATTACCGACTGTAAGGCATTTTAGCAAACAATAATTAGCAGCACTTAAAAGATATTCGTAGCCTGAAACACTAAATCCATGCTATCTAACAGCCAGCCGTGGAGCACATGTGTGTGTAACAGTATCAATATTGAAAGCCCCCACTGTGATGAGCCATAGCAAAGCATTTTTAGCCGACATACTTTTGGGATCGCTAATGATTAATTAGTGTGTATCATAATGTAAAGCAAATGTCACCTCTGCTACCTGGGGCTTCTGCCGTTCGAGAGGGGAGCGGTTGGTGGCGGCAGAGGCTGAGCAGATCCCAGCCTGCCATCTCGCGGGCACCGCGCCGCGCTCCGCTCCCGCACCGCACCGCTCCGCACCGCCCCGCGCTCCGCTCCGCGCACCGCTCCGCGCTCCGCACAGCCCCGAGCCCCGCACATCCCCGCGCTCCGCTCCCGCTCCGCGCTCCGCTCCCGCACCGCCCCGCTCTCTGCTCCGCGCCGCTCCCGCAGCGTGCGGGCAGCGGCCGCGGCCCCCCGGGCTGCACGGCGGCCCCGAAGCAGAAGAACCCCCAAGGAGAAACGCTCCGTGTCCCTCCCCCTGCGGAGGCACCGCTGCGCGGAGCGCTCGCAGGGCCGCCAGCAGCCAGAGCGGGATTCTGACCGCGCACGGCCGAGCTGTGTCAATAACAAGCCGGGATTAGGTGCCTAAGAACCGCATTATTAGCGATGATTTCTCCCTTAACTAGCCTCATTATTTGAAGGTGTTGCAGTTGAAGCAGTTTGCAAGACAGCCACAGAGCAAAGGCTTTTTGCTTTTCGCTGGGGAAGTCCACGCATTTCCTCCCTGTGTATGGAAACCACATTGCACATACTCTTGTGTTAATTCACAGCACTATGTTTTATCCCACTCCACTCTTTCTTTTCATTCCTCAAGAGCTGCAAGTTTTCAGTATAAATTATATTATTTTATAAATATTTGTTGGTCATTTTTTAAAATAGCTCTCTGGAAAATTGTTACTAACCAAGAGAAACACTACAGATTTAGTCCTACACTAAGATCTAGAAAAGCAGATTTTTCTGTTTGCAATAAGAGAGTGCCAAGGTGTATCTCTTTGCAGGCTCAGCCTAAAAGTGTTGGTTTACTGATTTTTACAAAAACCAGGGGTGTCATAGCTGACTTAATAAACATTTTCTATTCAGCACCATTTAATGCAAATGGCTGAACTGGTGATTTCAGCTTATGAATTTGTCCCCTAAAACTGCAGCATTAAATTTTGTAATCCTACTGTCAAAAAGCAAAAAAAAACAGGCGATATGATATTACAGCCGTGGATCCCTAAATACTGTAATCAGATATCACTAATCTGGACAATTTGTGTGAACTCAATACAGTTGCAGTTCAACTTCAATTTAAAAAGGGGAAGATTTGTTTGATTTATTACATTTTTTTGGGCGTGCAAGTTGAAAAGCGTGCTTGATTTCCGCTATAAATTGTATCCATGCCTCATCACTCCATATTTTCAGAGGTATGCTGACATCCTAAGCACAGTAGGATCTATACTTGACATTTTAAAGGGGCTTTTATAATTTATGTGGATGTTTGATACCACATATTTTTTCAATCTGTAGTGTGGGAGGGTCATGAATTTGAGCTTCCATTTCCCATACGTTCTAGGAACAGCTAATTTTAAAATGTAAACTGTATAGCTTGCATATGTTTTCCAATTCTGTGCCTAAACTATATAATGGTAACTTCCTGTGCAATTGATAAATTTCTTAGGTAAATAATAGTAGCTGTAGTGGACAGAATTGTCAGACTTTTATCTACCTAATTGTCAGCATGGGTTTGATTAGTTTTGATCTTTTGCTACTTATTGTAGCAGATTAAAAAACTTACATTTCATGTTGCTATTTTTTAGCAAATAAAATTCATGGAAATATTCTATTACATGTCAGACAATACTGTGGTTGTCTGGTAAATAAATAATACTTAAAATGACAGTGTTGTTACTGAGAAATACACAGAGAATAGCAATGGATGGGAATTGATGCAGCCAAATTATAACCATCTCTTCTCTGATAATTGTGACCATAAACAGGGAAATTTCACTTAAATATCTATTTCAATTTATTAACCTGTCCGGAGTGAAAAGCAGCTACTGAAATATTGCTCAATTTCTGTGTGTTTTTACTGTTTTATTTGATTTTGTCCAAAATTCTGTTTGTGTTCTGCTTTTATGTTTATTTCAGCAAGAACTGAGCAACCTAGAAATGGCAAAGTCCAAGGGATACTTCCTTTTCCATCACATTTCTTAATCCCTTTATAGAAGGAGAATGTATGTCTTGTCTAATGTGTTATTTCACAGGATAGATTTTTTCTTCTTAAAAGACCTGAGATTTCTCTTATACTAAAATCTCTAAGAAAGAATGCAAAGGAAAGCTCAGAGAATTTCATAACAATTATGGACCTTCCAGTTATTCCAGCTCTACACTCTTGGCTCCGTTTGCCTTGTCACTTGGAGATTTCCAGGGTGAGTTACAGGTTCAGGAGCACTTTGGGGATCACAGCACCGGGACACGGAACCGTTCCCTGATTCTCCTCTAGATGGGCCAGGACAGAGCTGGGAAAGGTTTTTGTTTTCCCAGGGGGATGTGGGGTGCTGGGGGCTCCTGGGCACTGCAGGCTGTGCAGCAGGGCTGTGATGGGCTCTGCTGGGCTCTGGTGGGGCACACCCTGGCACAGGGAGCCCCCGTGACGGGGAGCGGTGCCCTGGTCCCCAGGCAGGACCTCATCCAGCTGGACACTTCATGGGAATAATCCCCACAATAACCAGAGTTACAGCCCTGCTCTGCTCCTGGGCTGGGCAGTGGGCTGCGAGGGAGAAGGTACCTGAGGATACCGGGAGAGCTCAGGTGGCAGGACAGGGCAGGGCAGGGCTGGCACAGCGCCGTGATTCCACCCCTGGACCTGCCCGGGGCTCACCTGCCCGGGAATCACCTGCTCGTAAATCACCTTCCCCAGGCTCACCTGCCCTCCGGGGCTCAACTTCCCCGGCCTCACCTGCCCTCCGGGGCTCACCTGCCC
>VYZP01065571.1:306-21688 GCA_013400635.1 Hypocryptadius cinnamomeus | reverse complement strand
TCTTCTCTTCTCTTCTCTTCTCTTCTCTTCGTCCAATTTTACCACAGCAAGTAGTGTGATCTTATTTCTATTCTAGCGTCTCCAATTCAAAAAGTTGTCTGCTCTTTGACAAGTCAGGTTTTGTATGCAGAACAACCTGGCTAGAGATTTTCAGCCTGAATCTAGCTAACAAAGCATAAAAGAGACAAGACTCATATATTCTTACAATCCCCACACTGCTCATATAAAATACAAATTACAGACATGACAGATTAACTTTATCCTGTTACATCAATTGGAGATGTAGAAAAACTTTGCCACTGGCCACCTGACTTGTATGTTTGATCCTTTCTCCAATTCAGCAGCTCTGTTTTCCATTTGCATAGTCTCTGCCCTGCAGAGTATATAGTTTACTACACCATTGTGCTGTTTAGTCACAAACACAACCATCTCAAAGTTTACTAATAACCTGCAGTGACTTTGCATTGGAGGGAGGAGCTTTTCTTACAGCATCTTAGAAATTACTGCAGACCCAGCAGCCTTTACCTTTACAGGAAGGCAGGAAGTGGGAGAGGTGCATTAGAGGGAGCATCAAAATCTGTGTCTTACCCCAGGGTTAATGCTTCTCCTGTTTGGAGTCCCCTGCAGCTTCACAATTCACCATTTCATAGGAGATGAAGTGAGAAATGCAGACATCCTGAAGACAGCAAAGTCTGTAGGGGTCTTCCAGGAGGAGAGGCATAAGAAAAAGCTTCTGAGTTGAACATGGAAGGTAAGGCTGGACCTACCAGAATAATGAAAATACTAGATACAACACTACAGTGCAATGGCTTTTTACATTTGGATAAATGAAAATCTGAAGATATACAAATACAGACAAGCCTACCATATATGCTAAATTAAGTAAATATTATGTATAAATACATGAGTATGCATTTGTATTTAGGTATGTGAAAATAAATTGTATTATTACCGTTATGTACTGTGTCTCCAAACATCCTCCTTCTTTTTCTTCATTTGCTGATATAAACACCCACAAAATGTTTTTTGCTGAATGTTTTAATACTATTTGGAATGCTAAAATTGTAGCTAAGAAAAATAAGAGGGCCCTGGTATTGGCTTTTTAACACCATAACACTGGAATATTACAATGTGTGAATTTTTTCCCAGATGACTCAAGCTTCCTCAAAGCTGGGCAGCTCCCCTTGTGCTGCTTTTCTCGAGTTATACTTAAAATGACCCATAAGCAGAGTGAGACTGGATGAACATCTCTTTCTTCCACAGCCCTGTGAATTTTTAATGCCTGGCATTAAGGTGAAAATCATAATTTCTCTCTGCCTGCTGGGCGATGGGCCATCAATTAAATTCTCTTTTGTCCATATGTAAAATAGCTAATGGTTGCAGCTTCTTTCCATAATAGAGCCATTAGTGGTAATCTGCCCCTCTCTGCCAGCTGATTTACTCAGATGGGTATAGATGAATTGGCCATAATGTGCTGTATAAACCTGGCTCTGTAGATGTCCTGAAAGCACCAAAGGTCTCTCAATTTGATACTTTGCTGCACTGTATGGCTGTTTGATATGTAACATGACCATATGCTGGTGGGGTTGTAGTTGAATATTTCAAATGTGGTTGTGTATTCCAAAATTTTAGTTTACACAAATCTGATTAACGATCTGACATTATGTACATATGAAATATCTTCAATTTGGTAATGTGAATCTGATTCACATTGATTATGTTCAGCGCTGGTGTTCAAAGCTCTAAATTTCTTCCTAAATTTGCTAGCTTACAAATACAGCAGATAAGTGTTAGGGAATTTGAAACTCTTTGAATATATGCCCATTTGACTGTGGAACAATTAATATTTTACATTTTATTTAAAAGTTTTCCTCTCTAAAGAATTCTAGCTTTTTCTTTGGAGGTGGGGAACACTGCAGGGGGGACACTGTGTTCCATGGTAATGACAAAGGAAAAAAGGAAAGCAAAGTAGAGACATCTTATGAACAGTGATAAATGTTTCAGTCATGTGCTTACCCACATCAGTGTGCAGAGGCTGAATAATCAGTAAGATAAACCATCATTTTCTTTGCATTTGCTGTTTGACACATTTAACAAGCTAAGTAACTTATTCGGTAAAAAATGGCAATGATCCAGGGGAATGTGTTTTTATTTCTTATTTTCCCTGGGCTGAAAGCCAATAATGTATATGCAGCTGTTACGAGATTTATCATTACTTGAACATATAAGAAGACTACAGCAATACAGAAAAATTCTGCAATGGTTAGGAAAACCGGGGAGAGCATTTGTAAGTGAAATTGCCAAAAGAATCATAGAACCATATTGCAGAATCATAGAATGCCTTGGTTTGGAAGGGACCATAGAGATCATCTCGTTACAATTCCTGTGATGGACAGGGACACCTTCTCCTAGCCCAGGTTGCTCAGAGCCCCATCTAACCTGGTCTTGAAGACTTTCAGGGTTGGAGCCCCCACAGTTTCTCTGGGCAACCTGTTCTAGTGCTTAACCATCCTCCCAGTAAAGTACTCCTTCCTAATATCTAATCTAAAGCTACTCAGTTTGATGCTATGCTCCCTTGTTCTGTCACTACATGCTCTCGTAAAAGGTTTCTGTCTATCTTGTGGGCTTCCTTCAGATACTGACAGGTCACAATTAGGTCACCCTGAACACTTCCTTTCTCCAGGCCGAACCCCAGTTCTCTCAGCCTTCCCTCACAGGAGAATTGTTCCATCCCTATAAGCATCTTGGTGTCCCTCCTCTGTATTCCATCAAGCAGGCCCATGCCTTTCTTATGCTGGGGATTCCAGAGTTGGATGCAGTACTTTAGATGGGGTCTCACAGGACTGGAAAAGAAAGGACCTGCTGCCTGCACTTCTTTTGGTGCAACACAGGATACAGTTGGATTTCAGGGATGCAAATGCATGTGGCTGGCTCATCCCCAGCCTGTTTAGGGCCAGGGGTTGCCCTAACCAGGTGCAGCATCTTGCACTCAAAAACCTCATGAGATTCCCATTTCTCCAGCTTGTTCAAGTTCCTCTACATAGCATCCTGTCTTTCAGTTGTGTCAGCCACAAACTGAATTCAGCATAATCTGCAAATTTGCTGAGGGTGCACTTGATCCCTTGATCTCTCTCACTAATGAAGATATTAAATAATACTGGTCTCAATATGGACCTCTGAGGGACACCACTTGTCACTGATATTCATTGAGAATCTGAGCCATTTCACTGATATCCATTGAGAATCTGAGCCATTGACCACTATCCACTGGGTGTGATCATCCAACCTGCTTCTTATCTATCTAGCAGTCCACCCATTTAATCTCTCTCCCCCCAATTTAGAGGAAGATGTTGGGGAGAAGATTGTGTCAGAGGCTTTACAGAAGTCCAGATAAATGGCATCTGTTGTCCTTCCCTTGTGCACCAATGCAGTCACTTTTATAAAGGACTTTAGAAAGAGGAGATATCTTTCTTGAACCACTAAACTGTTCAATAACTAAAATATATGATCTATGCAGAGAGTACTTCTGGCCTGAAAGCAGTTCACCTAAAGGCCAGTGTTTACTCCAGAATATAAATGAAATATTTGAGGCTGCTTCTCTTTTCAAGAATATGAGGGAGGATTTTAAAAATGGGCTGAAGTGATACTGGAGAGATGTTTCAAAAGCTATTGTCAGTAGTCCCACTCGACTCTCATTTAAGTCTAAAGCAGAATCCCAAGGAGTTCATACCAAAAAGAAGTTAGACCGATACTGAATGCTCTTGAAATTTCCATAGTCCTGTATGTTTGTGAGCAAGCATTTACAATAACATTACATATGTATATATTGCAATTAATATATCTGTGTCCAATAAACAGATACACACTTTCTTGCTCTCTGCTTGCTTTTCTTGTCTGGCACACTCTCTGCAGATTGTTTCCAATTTGGGTCATTTCTGTCCTTCTGCCAGTTTTCCAGTCCAGTGTGATCCAAATTAAATAATCTTCTATTGTGCCTTTCCTGATGAATGTCAGATTAATCTTAGCAGAATGTGGGACTTTGCCTGACAAGATGATTACTGCAATATTTAAACAGCCCTTAGGGCCTTAATTCACTAACAATTTATGGTTGTCCCTATATGTGAGTGCTGTTTCTGCCTTCTGAATGCCCAGGTGCACCCTGCTGTGAACTGCATTGTCAACTGGAACTTGGTGACATGCACTCACTCTCTTTGGCTGCACAACAGAGTGCTTTAGATAGTGTCTAAGAAAGGCTTTCAAGTGCTCCCCCTCCCTGGTCCCCTAACCCCAAGAAGAAAGAAAAAGACAAAAGCCCCTCATCTGAAAGAAAAAGACAAAAATGCTGATGGCAGTCAGTGGGAACCAGGTAAGGGAGATCCTCTTTCATTTGCATTTAAGTACAGCAGCCGTGATCTGCATTGTGGTGACAGTGTCCACCAGTCACTTGGATCAAGAGAGGTGCACAGCCTTTGCTCACTTCTGGAGCCAGCTGTGAGTGTGGGCTCAGAAGTTGCTGGGGCCGGCCAAGGAAAATCCTCACTGGAAAGCCCAGTCTACAGTGCAGACACCAGACAAAGTGGCCAGAATAGAATCTGAGAAGTTTAAAAGGAATTTAAGAATGAAGCCAACACTTAATGAGGCTTGGGAAGAAACTTCCCCTAAGGCCGTGTTATTGAATAGCTGCTGGCTGTAGGCTTTTTTTGTTCTCTTTTAGAGCAGCTGGTACTGGCCATTGCTGGAGATGGAAAAGCTGACAGGGTTAGACATGCCAATGGCTGTCTCAAGGTTTATTCTAATAGAGTACAGATTCTTAGCAAAGGACGCAGCATGATGAGGACATCTTTACAATGTATGAGTGAAGGAAGTATCCCACCTTCCCTCTCACATTTGTGTCCAGCCTGTGTCACATTTTTGTCCCAGGATACAGGGTTATGTTTCACTCGCACAGTGTGCCTTTAACTGTCTGCTGTCTGTAGCATAAAGCAACTGGTAGTGTTCAGTGGCTCTCTGCACCAGTAGCTCCGTCTTGAGGGACTGAAATTGATGTAATTTATCATGGCAGGTGAATATGCAAGCTGTGCCTCTTGCCCCATCGCACAATGTAGCAGAAGAAGCAATAGACAACGAGTCAGAAATAGCTCTTTGTTTTGGTTTTTTTTCCTCCAGCTTTCTGAAACAGCAACACTGTGTGTCTGCATGGTTGGAATATCTAGGTACAGTAGCTCCTCTTAATGGAGCTGTGTACCACCACACACTGTCAGGAGCTGTTGGGGTTTTATTACTGAACCATTCACCGTGCATCTATTTTGCCAGAAGTGGTAATGAAGACCGCATTTTGTTTTGTGACATTTTTTCCAATTGAAAAATTTCTTTCTCTGTGTTTATACTTTGTCTTGATGTTTTTGTACTGTCACTTAACACTGAAGTACCCTTTTATCTGTTTTTTAATAGATGTATCCCAAGCAGGACCGAGCAAATGGATGGGACTGTCATTCCCTGGATCAGTGTGCTTTTTCCCTCCTCTCTTACTGCTCCCTAATCATTCTGTATTACCCTGGCTTGATAGATTCATTAAAAATCATAGCTTCAGGCCTTCTAAATACATGTTCTTCCAGAATTTTAGGATGAAGATTACCAGTCACCTTGACTTGACTGCAGTGAGCTCCTTGAGTTTTGGTTCCACCTCAGCTGTGTTACTTTGTGTTTCCACAGACCTGTTCTTATTAACCTTCTTGCCTGTGCCTCCACTTTCGCATCATTTCGCTAATCCATGCCAGAAAGACAGGAAACATGGACATGAGTCATACCCACAGGGGGTATCCAAGGGATACATAATCCTATTCCCACTTTGAAGGATCCCTCAGCATGAATATTGCAACTTGAGTTCAAATATGCTGCTGCTGTTATTTGTAGGAGAGACATTCTGCAGGACTGGGGGGAAAACACAGCGAGTAGCATCGTTTTGTCTGGGCAGGGACCTGTTCCAACCATTTCTAGAATTTGTCCCGATTGGCCGGGCTCCTCACAGGTGCTGGATCCACGTTGTCCCCAGGGCGGCTGGTGGGAACTGCAGCTGCTCCACACCTCTGCAGCCCCGGCTGCTCGTGTCTGGGACTAATCAGAAGTGCTTCAACCATGAAAAGGTTTGTGACTTTGAGAATATTTTACATATCCCTGTTAAGAAACATCAAAATAACCATAATCCCTTTGCAAACGTTAAGTCTTAACACAATCTTTTACTTGGCTCTGTATCTGTGGGCAGGCATACACACGTTAACAGGGCTAATGAGCAGAACAGCCAAAAAAACAAAATAAGCAAAATAAATACAATAAAATAAAATGAAGTGAAATGAAATGAAATGAAATTAACTGAAATAGAATAAAATAAAATATTGAACAAAATTAAATAAACACTTCCTACTCCCAACAGTGTAGTCTTATCACAGTTGGACTGTATTTTTCTTCTGCCGAATTCAGTTTTATTTTAAATTCTGCACATCACAGCCATACTAAATATCCCCTTAGACAAGACACAAAGCTGCTGAGTAAGACCCCTGCAAATCAGGGATGCTTTTTCATAAGACCAACATGCATAATTTATATCTGCATACAATTAGCCTGTTTACATTTATACATCTTCTGTTTCCTTTTATGTGAAATATTCCACAGGATACTTGGTAATGCATTCAAGCCTGTTTTTTTTCATGTTTTTTTTTTTTTTTTAAAGGCTGCAGGACTAAACAATTTATAAAACCTCACACCTAATAAATACTTTATATTAATACAAAAGTGTTTTCTTGCTAGGTAGCAGTGGCTTTACATTAAAAATAGTCCTGTCTTTTCCCAGTTTAGAAGTTCTCTCAAGCAATGGTCTATAAATTCTGGACACATTTTAAAAATGTGTTTAAATTGTGGGTTTTGTGAATGCATTCGGTGTTAGAGTCATAATCATCCCTGCAGAATGGATATAGCAGAACAAAGCCCTTCCATCACCCCTGATCTGAATGGCCACTCCTTTAAGACTTCAAGGTCCTTTAGGGGGTTTGGATTTGCTTCACCAGGCATACTGACGTTTTTATAATCCTTCTGTGCCTACTGTGTGGTGTCTCTTGGCCCAAATGACATGGCAAAGCTGCATGTGCACAACCGATGATAATAAAGGGGCTTGGTGTGATTGTAGGATCATAGAGTCATTTAGGTTGGAAAAGACCTCTCAGATCTGACCATTAACCCAGCACTCAAATCCACACTAAACCTTGTCCCTGAGGGCCACATCTACACGTGTTTTAAATACATCCAAGGATGTAGCTCTACCACTTACCTGGGAAGCCTGCTCCAAAGCTTGAAAACAAAAAATGTTTCCTGATATCAAATCTAAACCTCCCCTGGCATAACTTGAGGCCATTTCCTTTTGTCCTATCACCTGTTATTTGGAGGCAGAGATCTTACCCCCACCTGACTACAATCTCCTTTCGGGGAATTGTAGAAAATGATAAGGTCTCCCCTGAATTTCCTTTTCTCCAGGCTGAACACCTCCAGCTCCCTCAGCTGCTCCTCATAGGACTTGTGCTCCAGACTCTTCTTTGCCTGCATGAGAAATGCAGCAAGCTGGTGAATGCGGTGGTGGAGCATGGCTGTGCTGCACGGTAGCTGAGAAGATGGGAGAGGACTCACACCGAGGCTGTTTGCAGCAGGTCATAGACAGCAACTCGAGGTGTGTGAGGATAATGAGCACTCCTTGGGGCAGGGGCAACTGGTCTGAAGAGGAAGTGGCATGGAGAAGGTCACCTCAGGGAAGGACAAGTGTCTGGGGGGGAATAAGCAGGGACAGAGACTGGGAGAGGTTCTTGAGAAAGAAGACTAAGATTTTGAAGAAAACCTATTTCTTGCTGAAGGGAAAGAAATCCTATTGTTCCCTGGGCAGGAAGGATCATGTGCATTCTATATGGATAATACTTAATAATGAAGACATACAAATTAAATCCCTCTGCAAAAAAAACATTACTAGCTCTGTATTAATGCACTTAAAATTGAGGAGTTTTCTGCTATTGTGAATGCACTGACAGAGGTATAGCAGGGATGCTCTGTGTTTGCAAGCATGTCAAGCTAAGAGCAATGGAGTTTTGGGTTCCCACCGCTATCCAGGTGTGTACCATTCTGCAGCTTCTGCCATGCAATGATGAGTAAAGTCAGTAGTGTTTTAACTACTAGCTACTGAACTTTGGATTTGAATGGCTGGGCACAGACTGGCACTTCATCCCTCAGCACACACTGTCACTTCTCCTGGAGCATTTGTTCTTTGGAGCAGATTTCCTATTCATATTCCAACCCCTGTCTTCCCCTGTATTTTTTTCCCAGTTATCCCCTGGGAACAGGGTAGCTATTTTCTGTCCATGAGTCAATGGTGGGAATGGTGGAGATTTTGGTACAGGATGATCCAACAGGAGAGGAATTACTGGTATTACTTTGCACTCACTCAGCACCAATTCTCCAAAGAGCTGTTATTGTAACATAAACCACAGCTGGAACATAAACCATTGATCCTTATGAGGTTTTTTTCTTCAATCAATGTTTCTTTATAGGGAAACTTCACTCAGGATGCAATAAAGAGGTACATCATAACTGCTATGTGCCATAGGACACAAGGGTTCATTTTAAATGCTCTGAGTCCTGCTAGTATTGAAAGGGGACCGCAGTGCCTCAGCAGGCCAGAAGATGATACATTTGGAGACTGGGCTCTGCAGTCTGTGATGCTGTAGGTGAGAACCAGGACCTCTCAGACAGCTCCCTAGGGCACAACCCTTGAATCTGCCAGTGGCTGTAGCTCTTGACCTCTCCTGTGCCTTAGACTCCAGGAAATTATTTCTCTGTTATATTTTTACTTAGTGGCTTTGAGACTCACAGCTTCTGGCTGGGGAACAGGATGACTAAACATTGACCAGGACAAGTCCCAGTTCTCTAGATTCTTATAAAGCCTGGAGGACTGCAAATAGACAGGGAAGAAACATCCAAAAAATCACTTACACAGAAACAAGTCGCCTTGCATAGCAAGACAATTAAAACATACATACCAACAGTGCATTTTTATAAATGAGTTCTGTCAGGAGCTGAGGAAGAGCTCAGAGTCACCCCACAAGGCAATAAGGAAAAAGTGTCAGATAGCAATTAGTGTTCATACAACCAGGCAGATGGGTTGTCCTTTGCAGCTCAGATGTGGAAGGGGCTTTTGTGGGGTTTTTTTTGAGACTGCAAAGCACTGAACAGCTTTTGTTATAATAGAACTTGTCTGTCAGATACTGAAATAGACCAAGATAAGTTCATATGCTCACAATTCTATGTTTGATGCTAAATAGAGGATTACTGTTCAAATAAATGGAGGAAAATGCAAAGAAAAAAAATCCCAGGACAAGTTCCCAAGCCATCTTGCCATAACAGAAGCCTGGGCAATCACCAACCATATGAAGTTTAACAAAGACGTGGGCCAGATTCTGCACCTGGGACAGGGCAAACACTGGATGTAGGTACAGACTGGGGGATGAGAGACTGGAGTGCAGCATCATGGAAAGGGACCTGGGGGTCCTGGTCAATGGCAAGTTGAACACAAGTCAGCAGTGCCCTGGCAGCCAGGAGGGCCAATCCTGTCCTGGGGGGCATCAGGCACAGCATGGCCAGCTGGGAAAGGGAGGGGATTGTCCTGCTCTGCTCTGAGCTGGGGTGGGCTCACCTCGAGTGCTGGGGGCAGTTCTGGGTGCCACAATATAAGGAGGATATAAAGCTATCAGAGTGTGTCCAGAGAAGGGTGAACAAGATGGTGAAGGGTCTAGAAGGGAAAGCTTAAGGCCTGCAGAGGTCACTTGGCTTGTTCGGCCGGGGGAACAGGAGACCAAGGGCAGACCTCATCACAGTCTACAGCTTCCTCGTGAGGGGAAACAAAGGAGCGGGAACTGATCTCTCTCTGTGGTGACAGGACCTGACATTGTGTCAGGGGAGGTTTAGGTTGGATATTTGGAAGAAGTTCTTCACCCAGAGGGTGGTTGGGTACTGAAACAGGATCCCCAGAGAAATGGCCATGGCACCAAGCCTGCCAGAGCCCAAGAAAACTTTTAGTAAGTTCTCTCTGGCACATAATGTAGTTCTTGGGGTTGTTCTGTGTAGAGTCAGGAGGGGGCCTTGATGATCCTTAAAAGTTCGTTCCAAATGAGGATATTCTATGAATTTAAGTCAAGCTTTCATCTGATTGTATAGCTTGCTGTTGTTTTGCAATCATTCCTTTTATTTGTTTCACTTTTATCTTTAGGAAAATGTTGTTATCCCTTGCCATTAACCTCTGCTGTTCATTGTAAGTTGGTAATGACCAGTTAATGTTGCTGGAACTGACCTGAACTTTGGTTCTTTGGTGCTGCCCAAAGACCCAAAGATCCTGGTCAGTATGTGAGCATCATTACTCTGCCATTTATCATTTTCTGCAAGCCAGTGACCAACAGGCCACAGGCAGTCCTGTCTCAAGTAGCCCAAAGATTTAGTTAAATCTCAACAACATACACAAACATATGGGGAGAAAGAGATTAGACATGTCAAAGCTGGAAACAGGATCTGATAGTTAAAGAGCACTTCATTTTTTAAAGATCAATAGAGATGCCCTGTGAAGAAGGAAGAGTTATGTACAGGACTGAGTTTCTCTGTATTGACTCATTTCCAGTTACCATTGGAGGGTAGGGCTGTGGTAACCTTTGCTTCTTCTGATTTTCCCCTCTGTTTGTTTCCCAGTGCTCTCTCTTTCCCCCTGACCCCACCCCCAGTTCAGCCCTGGAGTGCTGAGAAGGTAGATCACTTTGTGGATAGGAGGGGATTCTCACAGACTGACTAAAATCACTTGAAAATAGATTGAGAAGAACCACACATCTCACTGTGTTTTGGCAGAGAAGCAAATTATCAGATGTCCTGTTACAAAAGTTATAAAAGAACCTTGTGAGTTTTTGAGCAGACTCTTGTGAGTTAAGGGTTGGCTGGCCTTCAAGTAGCAGGGTTTGTGCACCCCATTTTCATCTGCTTTCCCTCTAGCTGTTCTTGCTTTAGTTAAATGGGCTGTGGGAAAGAGAAAATCTATTGAGCCAAGCAGAAATGGTGGTTGACTTCATAGATCAGAAAGACGTCAATACTAACATATTTTTTAACTCACCAAACTATGCCATGGAAGTGCTGCTGATTTCAGAGAGGTGTGAGTATGCATGAGGCACGTGCTGTGTGCACATATGTGTATGAGAGTTACACACACATATATAGCAGACATGTACACATTCACAGAAAAAAATACCACAGTGATGTCCAATGGGATGATGGTATTTTTTCAGACAATTCCAGATAAAAGGACTGCTTTTTTGATCTACTATGTTGACTGTGAACAGAAAACAAGATGGAAGCGTAGGCAGAGGTATGAGGTGGGCAGAAAGTGTGAGAGAGTTCAGCACTGTATTGCTTAGTGCAAAAATGCTTTGGCAGAGCACATAGGTGTAAAAATATGAAGATAGAAAAAGAGGGAATTCAATTTCTTCCATTTTGAGCCTTTATTTTACTAAAGAGGTGAAAAGTTCTTAAAACATCAAAGAGACAGCTTTATGGATTGTTTGAGCTGTGAAAAACTCTGTTTGGTTCACACAAGCATTGATGATTTTCTCACTTTCTATTGATATGTTATGCATGGAGTTATCACACCAGTGATATTTCACAGTGTTTCTTAGACCCCTGAAAGGTCATGGCATCAGTTGCCAACAAAGTTCTGCTACAAATGCTGATCAGACCTACAGTATTCAGTGCTAGATAAGGTATGCCTGACCATTTTTCACTTTGAAGTTCACTGAAAAGTTTAGGAACACACCAAGCTATTTGTTCTTGAGAACAAAGAATCTAAAACAGAACAAGGAATCTTGTTAAAAATGAAGATGCTCCTCACATCTATGCAGCATGTTATGGGGCACCAGGTGGAAGTATTAGAAAAAGATAGGCCTGCTCAGTAATTTGAGAATAAGGGATTTGTTACACTGTCAAAGGATAAAGATCTTTTGGTCTCTTCGAACAAATCCATTGCTCATACCTTAATGCTCAACAATGAAAAATAAGATATTTGCACAAAGAATACTGGAAATCATAGAATCATTTAGGTTGGAAAAGATCTCTAAGATCATTGAGCCTACCATTTACTGAGCTATATGAATGGAAGTCATCAGTAAGTGTGTAAAATACTGGATTATTCATGCACACAAAAAAAGGGAAAGATTCTAAGAAAACAGATATATAACCTGGAATAAAAAATCAGCATTACAAAGGGTCAGTGAGTGAAAAGTAGTCAAACAAGTTTTTATTTCCAGCCCAAATAAATGACTGGCAATTTGATAGAGATGCTGCAAACATGACTTTCTGGCCATTCTGGGTAAGCTGAGAGGCCCATTCTCCTGATTTATTTTCTCAGTCACTTTCTAGGTTTACATCTGCTGCCCTCTCTATGCATGCCTTCTGGGGTGGTGGGGAACCACCTTCAGAAAGAGTTATTGACTTCTCAGTCACTAGAGATCCAAGAGTCTACTGGCACTGCAGTGTGCAATACCTCTCAAGTGACTACTCAAATTTAGGACTTAGTTTTGTTCATGCTTCAGGGTGCCTATTTTGCAAACAAGTGAGGTATAAAGGTCGTGATTTTTAGTCATCCTGGATAATGCTGTCTTAGTTTGTAGGTTATGTGAAAGCTGGATGGGAAGATGATCTGAAATAACCTGAAACATCCCTATGTCAACAGCAGTGAGAAAGCTAATTTAGTGATGCATCTTCATATTCTGACAGGTAGTGATATAGAAGACTAAAACCAAACCTTTTTGCTTTTACAACTTTACCAGTCCTAATTATAACCAACAACAAACCTAGGTGGAAGAATCTTTTGTTGGTATATTTTATATACAACTTTGTTTTAACTTATGTTCTTAGCTCTTCAGATACTGTTCTATTGACTGATCTCATTGCTGGCATTTGGTGATGTTTATCTGTATGGATGAGGATCAGGTGGGGTTTCCTGATACATTTAAGAGATGCCTGGGTACTTTGAAATATGCATATGATACAATACATATCAATACAGAAATGAAAAACAGGGTGACTCAGCATGTAAAAAAGCATGAAAGGAAGAATTTAGACAGAATAGATTGTGAAAACCATGCTTTTGTATTGAAATATCTTTCTGAAGAGAACTGGTAGAGGGCTAAACTGCTGGTGTTTTGGTAAATAAGGATCTGGGCTTTTTATTTACTGCTTTAGTTCAAACAATTTTAATTAGTTCTAAATAATAGTCTAATTTTTAAAAAAATCCCAAGTAAGGTAAAAAAACCTTTTTCTTAGGATAAGATCATCACTATCTCCATAAATGTTTTGTCCACAGGATCTGCTTGCTATTGGCCTCTTCCCTTACCTGGCTCAAACCCCAGCTTGTAGCCTGCAGTGGTGGCTGTTGCACCCCCTCCTGCGCCTCAGTGGTCACCTTGCACATGGTGAGCAAGGCACCTGCTGCTTTTGCAAGCGGCCAGTTGTTCGAGCCATTAACCATTAACATTTCAGTCTCTCACACATGGGGGAGCAGCTGTGCCGTGCAGTCCCTACAGCCAAGAGGGAGTGCAGAGATCCCCCTAACAGTCCAAGGAGATTCAGACTGGAGCGGGTGGATGCCTGAGAAGAGGCCCGTGCTCGAGCAGGGTCCTGGCAGGGACCTGCAGACCAGTGGAGAGAGGAGTCCACTCCAGAGCAGAATTCCTGGTAGGACTTGTGAGCCTGTGGGGAACCCAGGTGGAGCAGGCTGTGCCTGTAAGACTGCATCTAATGGAGCAGCGACCCCCATTGCAGCAGTCTGGGGAGGACTGTTGCCCATGGGATGGACTCACCTGTGGGAGGGACCCCACGCTGGAGCAGGGGAAGGACTCTCCTCCCTGAGCAGTGGCAGAAACAGCCTGAGATGAACCGACTGTGAGCCCCCATTCCCTGTCTCCCTGCACCACTGAGGGGGAGGAGGTGGAGCTGGGAAGGAAAGAGCAGGGGAAGAAGGTGTTTTTAAGGCTTACTTTAATTCTTGTTACTCTGCTCTTGTTTTGTTTGTAACCAATTCAATTAATATCCCCAAGTTCAGTGTGTTTTGCCTGTGATGTTAATCACTGGGTGATCGCTCCCTGTCCTTATCTCAACTCATGAGACTTTTGATATATTTTCTCTCCCCTGTCCAGTGGAGGGGAGGTATAGAAAGACTTTTGGTGGGTGCCTGGTATCCAGCCAGGGTCAATCCACCACAGTGACAGTATTTATAGAATTAGTGACCAGACTCTATACACAATTTACTGCTAGTTGTGTTTATTTGTTTGCTTGTTTGTTTGTTTTCTCACTTATCAATAATTATAGGTTTGTCTGGCTTTCTACTTGCCAATGACGATGGGTTTTTCTGTTCTAGTCTGGCAGAATTAATTCTGTGTGACGGGTATGCTGATGTACATAAGCTTGTGTAGATGAGTCCAGGGGTTTTTCAAACAGTCTTTAATTACTCATGACATTGAATTCACAGTCCTTGATTCTCAAATAAAGTACTTGAGAATGAGTTGAGTGTATTTTGAATTTGTAGAAAACGTATCAGAGTTCCCATTTAAACTGTATATCTAAACAAGGATATGAATTCAGTGAGTGTGATCTTCAGCTGAGACATCAGTTTACAAACTGGTTAATTATGTATCTTAAATACATAATTATATCAAGGGAAAATTCTGCTTGTATTTCAAATAACTGGGTATTCTATTGCCACAACTAAAGGAATTTTCCAATTGCTTGGGAAAGGTATTTTTTCCTCCTTTTCCTCCTTTCAGAGAGGAAATAGAGCATACCCTCCGTTTGCAGTCAGAATTAGAAAGCTAAGTTTAGATGTTTAGATAGAGGGGTTTTTGCTGCCTTGCTGTTAAAATCATGTTTTTCAACATTGTAATGCTAGGAAGGAAGGACAAGATTACTAGCTATCATCTCTGATTTCGCTGTTTCCTGTTTCATGTCTTATTTGGCCTAAAATTTCCATAGATAAATGCAATTTCTAAGTTAAACACAGATGTGGTGCAGTGTAATTCTGGCAGATGCTATTGTGTTTGTGCTATAAGAGGTGTTAACTGATCTTGCTTGTCTTTAAAGCTGAGCCAACAAGGGGGATGATTCGGCTTTCCCTCGAACACGCAGTGATGTAAAAAAGAAATTTTCAGCAGCAGGTACTTTTCAGAGGCGAACCAGGTCCACAATGAAGAGCTTGTTTTCCAGTCCTTCCTGGACTCTCACAAATACCTGCCTGCTGTTCCTTAGAAATTGTGCTTTCCTTTGCAATTTTTGAATGTGCTTTGCAGCAGTTTGTGAGGATGCTGATACAAAAGGACAAAGGTTAAGGGTGTTCTAAGAGATATCACACAGAAAATAGGTAAGGGAAGAGAAATTGGCAATATAATGCAGAGATTAAGAAAGAGAGTGTGTTGCAAGAAAGGATACAAATATGCATGCAAATAGGAGAATTAAACAGGAAAAATAAGATAGTAGGCTGTGATTGAAAATGGTTAACATGAAAACACAAGGCAGGCAAAAAGGAGCTGAGACAATACTTATTGAAATTTTGTTCATCAGAGGAACAAGAGAAACAAGAACCTAATTTTCATGAGCATCCTAAAGTTCAGCAGGCATAAAATCATACAGTTAAGTTACAGAATACCAACACTCTAAATCATGCATACATACATACAAACAAGATGTTTAAAAAAATAAATGTAATCTTATTTTAAACAGCTTATGGTTCCCCCCAGAACCAATTTAGACATTTTGTCTGTAATACCCTGGCATGGTTCCTGTAAAAATGGGAGCAATTTGAGATTCAGCAAGTTGGTTAGCAATTTAACTGAAAAAAATCAACCTGGTATAGTCAAATAATATTAAAAGGTTTTACTTAAGCTCAAAAATCACGGAATTCGGGCATGACTAAAGTGATGCTACTTAACCCCCTCCACTCTGTTGAAGGATTATAGCAGTTATTCATTGTTTGAAATCTCTTTATAACACCTAAATCCGGCAGATTAAAGATAGGATTTTGAGAATTGAGTACTAGGTGAGGAGATTGTGAGAAGAATAATGATAAAAGGAGCCATTGTCATCAAATTAGTTTAATTTGATAGTTACATTTATAGTTGTGGGGGATAATGCGTAGGAGCTGGAAGTATTTTTAAATCCTGCTTCACTTCTTGTCTGTAATTTTTCTTTTTGAGTGTTATGTCTGTATGAAAGTTTCTCAGAAACTAGAGATAATACTCAAGTTTAAAGACATCCTTTTTGCTTTCACTTCTTCAGTATTGCCAATGTGTTCAGAATACATTGATTTGTAAGAAATCAGATGCTTGGCTAATAAAAAGTACTGTAAAATCTGGAAAGCATTAATAAAAAAGGTTATGAAACAACTGCTTCTAATAGAAAATAAACAAAAAGTCTACATTCTCCTTATTCTCTGTCATAGACAAATGTGTTTAAGGCATTTTGACAATTGTGTTGTTTGAAGGCTTCATAAACCCAAGCTCAATAACCATAAGCAAAATAAATTAGTCCCATATACCTTGCAATGGCATGAAAGTCATTCCTCTCACTACATTGGTCAGTCCATCCATCCATCCATCCATCCATCCATCCATCCATCCATCCATCCATCCATCCAGAAGTACTTCTGAATTCAGAATATTCCCAAAGCCTTTGATTTAAGCGATCACAATTTATTTTTTTTTTTTGAGATCAAAAGATAGTAGGCCAGCTGCATAAATAAGACATTTCCCACCTTGGCATACTGGTGAAGGCAGATTGGCTGCAGGATTTCAAATGCTCTAAGACCAGAGCTACTGTGGCTGGAGCATAAACATCTGAGAAATGGAGGTCATAATGTCCTGTATATTTTTGCTGAAGGGAAGGATTGTTTGTAATGGGAACCAATTACTCATTTGTGCAATACTGTGGCATTTTCTTCTATGTTTATGGTACTAATTGTTAATGTCATTTAAGACTAAATATATGAACCCTTACAGCCTTAAATGTTATGCCTTCAGAATAACACATTATTTAAAATATTGTGATTAAAATATTCTGGGAATGTATTCTTTACTTGGAATTTTTTTATAATATTAAGATGAATCCCACTGTGGCTTATGTCAATCTTGTCAAATTCTATGATGTCAGCCATCAGAAAGATAAATGGAACAAGGGGTGGAAACAAAGAGGTAGGTTACTGAACAGGAGACAAATCAGGATGTATATATAGCAAGAAATAGAGAAGATTGCATAAAAGGATAAACAGAGAACTGACAGTACAGTTCTGTACGGGAGCAGAGGTGGAGAAAAAAAGTGATGCTACAATGAAAAGGGAAGATAGCTTTATACAAGACTGAACATCTCCATTAAGTCACCTCCAGTAAACAGTCTAAAAATAGTGTAACAACCTTAACCTGCTTAAAAATTGTATCTAAATTAATTTTTTTTACCATTATTTGTTGTTCTCTTCCTATCAGAAATCCCAGGAACAACTTTCCCTTGAATCTCGCTCAAAGGTTATGTCAAGAAGGCATTAATGCATTATTGGTGTTTTTACCATCTTTGTTTCTAACATTACAGTGGCCCAAATCATTGTTTATGATAGTGCTATTTAGTGCTTCTTACCCCACAAAATACATGTCTCCCACCTGTAATTGTCTTATCTAGTTTGTCTCTCTGGATCTGCTAATCATGGACAACACTGTTAGCAAATACAAAAGGAAGGATAATATAAAACACAGTCTTCAGTGTATTTTAAAATATGACATGGCAGAGCAAGTGAGTTTTGTGTGCCTGCGGAGAATGCAGGTTCGTAACATTACAGCAGATGACTTGTACCACCAAATGGGCATGAGGCGCCTGTCATCCTGGTACCCAAGCCCTTGTGAAAACCAAATTGCCTACAGTGAGCTGTTGTTACTGGTGTTTTCAAATATTTCAATTGCTTTTTGCATGTTAGAAGAAGATTTCATGAATTGTCTTGTCCTTTCTTTGCTGACTAGGAAGCACTTCAGTAGGTACAGCAGTTGGTTATATATAAACATACTTGTAAGGAGGAACATATTATTTGATTTATCTATCACCAAATGTAGTTTAACTGTGACAAAGAGGAAAAGCCATCTGGCAATTTTCCACCATCTTGATGGCAACAGCATGTATTATTTTGGTCCTCAGGAATAAACTTGGGAACCACCCTCTAAGAGTGAGCACTATAAAGAGAAATGTGTTGTCTGTGGCTGCTGTTGAAGCTGATTTTTATTTCAGAAGCAGAACTGGTGGCAGAACTCTAGTGAATACCATTTCCTGCTCTCCCATAGCAGATTTTTTCCATAGAAATCTCTAATCTCAGGCATTTTGTAGCACTGCCTGTCAGCTGTCCTGGATCTTGGTCTTACAGTATGTAAACTTTTTCCATAAAGGTTTTTAAAATATAACCCATAGTCAGTGTTTGCTTTGGAAAGGCAAACATGAATTTATATGCATGTGATGACAGTAAAACAGGCTTTTTGCCCATCAGAAGACTGAGGCATTTTTGTACTCACTGAGCAACTAGAAGCATCCACCCCAGAAAGCCTGTTGGATGAGATTGTCAGAGCAAAAGTCTCCTTCATGAAGCAGTGCAAGGAATGCACCACAAAGGAAGGTGAAAAAAAATAAATATACTGTAAAGCAGCACAGAAAAAAACCCCAGGATGTGGCAAGGGTGTTGAAGGAAAATCGAGATGGGAAGATAAATGAAAAACAGAAATACAGTTGCAGCTCTTTATCTGAGATTAATTTCTGCCTCCCACATGGGAATAAATATTATTTTCATACTTAATGGAACTTCAAAATTCCTTTAAGACTCCTTTTTCAGTTGAGGGCTAATTTCAATTAACCTCATGTTTTTTAACTCTCACATGAATTTCCCCCTGATAGCTAGCATCTAGATAGTGAAAGAATTGATGCCATTTACAAATTCTTCAGGGAGAGGCTTCGGTAATTTATGCTGCATTGATGTCAACTGTGTACAAAGCAACATTTGTAGGTTAAGGAGGTCAGCAAATGACCCTAGGTTAATGATAAACATATATTTTTACTAAGAGGTCATAAAGCACCCCAGAGTAACTAGCAGATATATAAGGTGTCTGATCATCCTGTCTTAACATCTCATAACATTGAATGGTGTCATCTTTTCACCAGAAATTTGACTGTCTTTTAGAGAAAAATCGAAAGAATCCACAGATAAAAACACAGCTTAGAAGACTGTAACATCAACTGACAAAATCCAAGAGGCTGAAGATGTGACCTAGGACACAGCCTGTGTTTCTCTTTGCAGTGGCACAAGACAAATGCAAGGTTCCACTCCTACCATTGAACTTCCTGGCTTTTGCCATTTTTGTCATGATGTTAACATTGATAAGCATTCATGGGTGCCAAAGGGGTGTGTGAAAATGATTGCATAAGTGCAGTATTACTATGCATATGATTAATAAGAGAAAACATGCACAAGCTACTGCTGTACTTGACTTGTTTGACTTTCATCAGTTAAGCAAGATTCTGTACTTAGTTTCAAGTGTTAATATGAAGTGGGGATGAGGGAAATGTGCTAATTCTTGGAACCGATGCCCTTCTGAAGAGTGACAAGGTGGAATTTTCTAGGATACTTGAAATTTCAGTCCACTAGTATGATTATAGCATGTTGCAATGCAAAGTGGAATTTCCTAGTTAAGAATGTATCTCAGGTTCCTAAGCCCCAGGCCAGTGAAAGCTGAGTGTACTGTGAAGGTGAAAACGTTCGGTCTCCAAAGCAAGAGAGCCATCCACATCAATTTGCAGCAGGCTAAGTGGCATCAGCGATGGGAGGGAAGTTTGCAAAGCCGAGCTTAGAGAGCTGTGCTGCAGAAGTAGAACAGCACTGACTGAAGGAATCTGCATAAACAAATCGGAGATAGAGATGAAACACTCCAACAGCACTAAGTCTTATAGGAGCACAGTGCTGGGGGGAGGAAGATAATGTAGGACAAGAAGTGTTTCCTATATAGCAATAAGCAATGTCAACTGTATTAAGGAAGGAACATGATTGGCTTATATTCTGTAGCAGCTGGGATTTACATCAGAGCATGCTTTAGGGAAATCTGTGAAGCAAGCTTCACTTGTGGTATTGCAAAAACATTGAGATTTTACATTTGCAAGTACGCGTACAAATTTATATATGTATATCTCTAGCCTATGTGCATCTGCATTTCACTCCTCCTCCTGAGATTCACTGAGGAGTGAACACCAAATCCCAAAAAAACCCCCAAAAAACCAAACCATTAAAAAAGCTCCTTAGTCAAAGCAACCAGAATTCTCCTGGTGGTACCACCACTAAATGCAATGTCACTGATTAGGTGCACTGATTCAGTGTGAGTTAAAAAGATGCCCAGGCTGCTTCTTAAGTTTTGTGACCTCTGATGATTCTCTAAAGGCACATATCCTATGAATTTTGGTATTAAAGTAACAACTGAAAGCAGCCAAGTTTTCTGATTTCAGGTTTCATTTTGCTCTTCCCAGACAAGCAATGCTTCTGAGTTAAAATTGGCTGGTAGGAGATAATTAGGTAGCATTTATGGAAAAGTGCTTGAAATTGAGATAATACTGCATTTTCAAGAGAACTATAGAACCTTCAAATAACACTTGTTTATATTAATCTCTTCTTACTTTCTTTCAAAATATGGCTGATTGTAGAGACAAAATCTGAAAGCAGAATTTTCAACCTGGTATGTCTGTAAGGTATTGAATGTAAGGTGTAAATGTAAGTTGCTTTCAAAAGGGATACAAAAGTGAAATCTGTCTGGAATCAAAAAGGGAGTTGTTGAAAATATTATTATCTATACACAAACCCAAATCCAGGTAAGCCTGTATGTGGGAGAAAATACTTTCCAGGGACTTAGAACCAGGATATATTGCCAACTTCCAGGAAATTTTTTTTTTACCTTTAAGGAGTTTTAAATTTCAGCTACAAATTTAACTGCTCCAATTTCTAAATTATTCAGATATTTGTTTTATACTTACAACATTTTCAGGAACTGCATAGCAGTAGCAGGTGTTGAAAAACTAGGTTTTTTTCCTTATAATGAGAACAAATAATAATGGAGATCCTTAAAAATGCAAAATTAATATGTGTATCCAAACACAGAGTCCAGGACGGCTTCTACTTACAGGTGGTTTTCAACAAATATATACATTTTTCAGCTATAGAACTGAAATGACATATACATATTTGAAAAGTAAATTTATTGTTAAAGGGAGA
>VYZP01065569.1:0-20359 GCA_013400635.1 Hypocryptadius cinnamomeus | reverse complement strand
GTTTTTTCCCAGGTGAGTGACTGTGGCTGTTTGTTCTTTCGATGCTGTGGTTTCTGCAGGCAAGCACAGACGATGGCTTTGTGTACTGTCTGGATGCTCGCGCTGATAAGCCCCTGTTTACTCTGAAAGCTCACGATGGAGAGGTGTCAGGTAAATTGCCTTTGTGTCCTGTTTGTCCCAAGTGGGCAAGGCACATCTGGAAGATGCCTTTAATCCATAGCACTGAGGTGTGGTGATTCCTTGTTTAACAACTAAGTTGTGCATGCTAATCATGGTAGCTGGCATGTGAAACAAATCTCTGCTGAGGGGATTGGGAGGCAAATAGGCCTGCATGGTTCCCTTGGCTCTCACTACAGTGGCAGCATGGCACTTTCATTAATGTTCTGCTCCTTTGTTCTGGAATGGAGTTAGTGTGAGGAGAATATTGGGGTTGTTCTCATATCTTCACTTCAAAATGTATCCTAATCTCTGTGAAATGGGGATTGCTTGTTGCTCTCACACTGCTGCACTCTTCATCTTTCAGGGCTACAACTAAGCAGTCAGATCAAAGGGTGCCTTGTGACGTCATCTGCTGACAAATATGTGAAAATTTGGGATATCCTGGGAGACAGACCAAGTTTAGTCCATTCCAGGGATATGAAAATGGTATAGTAATATTTATGTATTGATTCTACTAAGTTTTATATATAAACTATGTCTGCTTATTCTTTTTCTGTCTAGTTTGAATCTTGTTCTACCTAAAGTCTCATAGGGAAAAAAATAGTAACACATTCTGGGTAAATCATTCTCATCACAGTGCAGTATTCCACATGGAATTGGCAGACTGCTTTAAAGCCTCAGAGTCCCAAATTCCAGATACAATGTTCTGAGTAGAATTATGGGTGCTCCAGCTTGCATCTGCTACATTCAAGACAAAGATGTGATTAACTGTTTACAATTAGCAGCTCTTGACTTTCATTTTATGTCTTTACAAAAGAAGTTTCAGAAACTTAAATTTGTTAAAACTTGCTTGGTGAAAGTATTTTCAGATGACAAATTCATTTTAAGATTTTTAAAAAAAAATTATCTTCTTCTTCTCCCACCCTGCCAGGGAGTTCTGTTCTGTGCAGCTTGCTGCCCTGACTTCCCGTTTGTCTTTGCCTTTGGAGGAGAGCGGGAAGGGCTGCGTGTTTGGGATATAAGCAAGATCTCTGCAGGTAATGTTCTCATTTCTTTGAATCTTGTGCTTCTCCCCTTGCTTGCAGGGTGTATTTGTATTCAGTAATGTATTGTGACTCTGACAGAAAACCTTTTTAAATTAAATTAAATTTAAATTTAAATTAATTTAAAGCATTTTTAAATACTCCAAGATGGTATGTGTGGTCACATTTTCAGCTTCAAAAAACGTGGGTTTTTTCCTAAATTGGAGAACTGCTTGACATGATTTATGTTCTTGCAGCTAATGTGTAATAACTTATTTCTTATAATACCTATGTTTTGTTTTTTTTCTTGATAGTCTTGATGTGATTTGGTACCATATTTTTTGAGCACTTATGGGAAGAAAAGTGAGGACTGGTTTTGATCACTTGTAGCTACCTGTAACTAAACAGCATGATTTTTTTGGAGAAGGCTTTTAAGAGCCTATTGGGAACCAGAGACTAAAAACAGAAATAAATTATTTAAACTTAATTATGTGGTCTTCAAACCTCATCAGTTTTACAGTACTTAGGTACAGAATTATGCAGCGGAAACTTCTAGATGCTCTGGAGGAAAAAGTAACAGAACTTGTAATTGAAGTGTCATAGGCAGGCAGTTTTTTGACCTTTATGTTCAACTCTGTACTTGGGGTCAGGGGAAGAGCTTTGAAAACACAGCAGGTTGGGATTTCCATGGTGCTCAGGAGGCTGTCCCTGCTGTACTCCTCTCTCCTCTGGGAGAGTAACATGTAAGCAATTCCATTTGTGTTGCAGTGAATGAAGTTTTTGGAAACAGAGAGAGGCTCATCCTGGCTAGTGCAAACTCTGTGGCTTCCAGCTCCACAGCCAGCAGTAGCAGCAATGATTTGGAGACAGCAATGGAATCATGATGGACCAAACATCAAAAAATCAAAGTAATTAATGGGACTACAACTAATGTGTATTCTACAAATGCTCCTGTTCGGTGAGAGTTGATGGAAATGACTCTGGTGTCTTGCAGTCTGCAGGCTTCATCTCAGCCAAAGGTGGTGGTGTGGTTAAAGCTCTAAGCTCCTGCCTCTGTTACCAGCTCTGAAAGATTGAATCACTTGCTTTAGCCTGAGATAATGATCCCTGAATAGGGGTTACCATATGTAAAGCTGATACATAAAATGGAACAGTTACTAGAAAAGCATTCTGTGATCACAGAATTTGCTGAGTACTGCAAAGAGAGGTTTATCTTCTACCTTCTAAGGGCATAAGGAAAAATATTTCACACAACAGTTGTGTAACAAATAAACAATTATTGACTTAAATTACAAGTGTAAATAAATAATTTATCCTTAATTTGAGGCTAGGTTTACAGATTTTGAAAGATCTTCCACGTAACTTTTTAAATCTTAAGAGTAGTTCTCAGGCAACGAGTTTGAGTCTCGAAGCAGAATCTTGGAATGTATTTCTAACACTGCTATCACCAGTACCAAACCAGAAATAACCCAGCTCTATTCCACCAAGACTGGGGGTTTCTTCTTCCAGGTTCCACAGCACCTGAAGTTTAGTGACATTGCACATAGTATTGGGTTTTTCTTCACACTCCAGATGTATTGCAAGAGAATTTGAACTGAACTAAGGAGATGCTACTCAAGGAGGATGAGAGGATGTCAGGACACAAAGTGAGGGTTGGGATCCCAGCTGGTCACTGTTACTGGCGAAAAGCTCTCTCTGTTATGTTCTTAACTCTGCTCAGGCATTTCTGCCTGACACCTGAAGGCACATAGTTTTAATTATCAGTTTAACCACCAGCTTAAGCCCCTTGTTTGCAGAATCAGGAACCTAATCAAGGGATGTGACTCAAATAATTTCCTTGCATTTATAATGTAACACCCACCTGCTTTACATCAGGAACATAATTGATGCTCTTACCTTCTATTGAGCACTTGCCCTCTGCACACACTGAAGGTGCCTTAGAGTGTTCCTGCTGCAAAATACCCTGGGTATTAAATCCACTGCTGCCAGAGCAGCTGTAGGATCATACTCACAGCTGCCAAGCTCTTCCCACTGCTTTTCACCCTAACTCACTGTAGTTCATGCTGGTGAGGTAAAACAGGTAAATTGTGTCCCTACAAACTGCAGATGGGGAAAAGGCAGGTCTGTAATTTTCCTTCCTATCCCTTGAGGGCAACTGGCTGCTTTAAAGCTACTCCAATTGTTTGTAGTCTGGTGAAGGTGTTCAGCATGGCTCTGCAGGAACCAAGAATACTCTGGCTGTATTGGGATTCCTGCCTCCATCCTGTTTCTGCCAAGCAGTAGAGAATGAAGAATTGCTTTTGGGAAGCTTAAGAAGGCGTATGTACCAGAACCACTGCTGTTCAACTGCTCTCCATTGAAAACTTCCAAGATTTTCAAAGCTTTAATTTTAAATAAATGCTTTGTGACAAGATCTTTGAGGGTAAGTGATTTCTCTTACCTCTACCCCTAGTAATATAATTGGCACTGTAGGTCTCAAAGTTGCTTTTTGTTTTGGAAGAAATTGCATTACTGGAAGCGAAACATATTTCTCTGGACTTACCAAGATCCCAGCACCTGTCTCTCTGGAGCTTTTTGGTCACATACTGACCCGAGGCAAGCATTTTCAGGTTTTAAGAACCCTGGGAGCTCTCTAGGAACTGCAGCATACAGAGAGAGGTACAGCTAAGCTTAGGCCATTTAGGGCCTGAAGCAGAGCCTCTTTTCCAAGGGAACCTCCCATTATCTTGTCAGAGAACAGAGCACAGCTGAATTTTCTTTTGCAACACAGCCAGAGGAATGACACAGCAAATCTAGAGTTCTTTAGCTGCCCAGTTCATGGAAGTGCTCCTACACATACCATGTCCCAGGAAAGTCTGGGAGAGGCCTATGATTAAAAAGTGATGTTACATCTTAGCATCAGTATCAGAAACAGGAACATTGTTTTTTCAGCATATGTAAATATTAAAAAAGAGCATTAGAGAAGAGCCACATTTTTAATTATTTCAAAAGAAAACAACCAAATGTAATAATCTTCATTCCATAAATAATATTAGCAGCAAACCTCCCATCATTCTAGGTGGTAAAAGGTTTACAGCACAAGAAGTAACATATACTGTAAACACTGCCTGATCGTCTGTAAGCCCCTTCCTTACTGAGTCCATACAGTCTTTTATCTCTTCACCTGCTTCCATGGGCTGTGAACTTGAGGGAGAAGAGGGGATAACTGTTCTCCAAAAACCAATGTTTGATTTTCTGTAGTGGGATACTTACTTTGTATGGAAGTGCTGATTTCACTGGCCTTTTCTTTAACCAAAAGGTTTTAAGAAGGAAACCTGAGCATTGAGAAGTCTTTGCTTTGTGCCAAACCACATCCTTCAGTTAAAAAGTTCCACCACCATTTTTCCCTTGTTTCTCTTCATGTCACACCTTGGGCAGTTAAGGACAGTTGGCTTACACAGGTCACTGCAACCCCTCAGCTACATTTCTGGTTCGTGGCTCTTTGCTCGAAGGGCTATGCGAGGTGTGTCACGTGTCCTGGAACTGGATGGATTAATCTGAGTGATTTGGAGAAGTATGCACAGCATGTGTGAAAGGAATCTTGCCTCACATTTCCTTCTTAGCAACTCTTCACTTGTACGTGCATGATCCAGTCTTGTTCAGTGCTCTGGCTACAGATTATATTAAGTGGTGGTAGTGTGGAGACAAAAACAGAAGGAAAAGTCCTCACCTGATATACACTGGTGACTGGGGAAACAAGGAAGAGGGTTTTTTTCCTTCCTTACTTATAATATCCAAGAAAGTGTCCCTCTCTTCTTCATTTGTGTCCAGCAAGAACATCACCTGTTGAATAGACTCCATTGTTAATCCTACAGTCTTCAGTCCTCATAGAGTCTATTAATTCCTCCTCTGAATCCTCCTCCTCTTCCTCCTCTGGGGCTGACAGACTGGATGTGGGGCCTTTACATATTTTTAAGTGTCGAGTGAGGTGATATTTGGTTAGATAAGCCTTGGAGCATTTTTCACAGACATAGTCCCTCTTTCCTTCATGTGAATTGAGATGCTTCTTCAGGTGATTTGACCTCAGAAACAGCTTGTCACACTTGGGGCACTTGATCTGCCTTTCTCTGCAAGACACAAAAAATGAGTTTGCTCCTGACACAAGACATCTGGTATTAAAATGTTGATTAAGGTCCATGTTCTAGCAAGGACAGAGATACCACCCTTGATGAAAAGGTCCATTTCCTTCCCACCCTGCATAAAGGTGGATGGGGAGGAGGCAGGGAAGAACAAGTAAGGAAACAAGGCTCCTGCATGTTAACAACCGTCAGTCTGTAAATGCAGAGGAGCTTACCAGACTGCAACACATTCTGTAATGACACTGCAAAATACCTCCCAGCAGCAGTGCTCCTGGCTCATGCTGCAGGAACAAGCAGCAAAGCGAGTCTGTGTTTCTGTCTGCCTCTCTCTCACTCATCTGGCTGCACTACACTGGCTCCTAGGCAGCGTGACAGAAGCAGCAAGGGATTCCAAGTGAGTACAAAAACCAGATGCTGAAAATGAAATAAGCAAAGGGACTAGATTTGGGCAAGCAGCTTTTAAGGAGGACCTTGGGTTGGGAGTAAATACAGGGCGGAGAGATTCTCAGAGCAAAAGAGCTGGCCGGGCAGAGGGCTGTGGGTAGGAATCTGCCTACAGGAGGAGCAGGAGAGCAAGCACTGGAGTGAGACCTGCGGGAGGAAAGGGCTGGGAATGGCTGCAGCACACCCCTACAGCAAACAGGTGGAGTTCACTAACAAGGTACTCGGTGACAATAGCACTGAGAAGTTTGTCTTTTTTGGTCACTTTGGGACGTGGAAACAGTTCTCAGCAAATAATAAAATATAAATCAAACAACCCCCCTTTCTCTTCAAAATGATGAACACTCTGGACTGCCATTTCACAACACAAGGAGCACACTTGAAATTTACTGTGTCATGGAAATACTGCAGACACTAGAACTCCACAACTGCAGCCAGTAAAACAAGGACTTTGTCTAGACTGACTTCTCTGTCATTTCAGAGGATGAATCCACCTAGGCTCCCTAGGCCAAACTATTTGTAAACTGTCTTGGGCTGTTCATTATTTCTTGCACTGGCCAGTCCACCAGCTCCTGTGAAGTCACTTACTGCGTGTGAGTGAGGACGTGCTGCTTGAGGTCCTGCCTGCGCATGAAGAGCTTCTCACAGTAATCGCACTTGAGGTTCTTCTCCCCGGTGTGAATGACCATGTGCGACTCCAGGTGAGCCTTCTGCGTGAACGATTTGTCACAGAGGGTGCAGCGGTAATTCTTCTGACCTAGGAGTACACAGGGACACCCACAGATTGGCACTCGGTGTCCCACAAAATGCAGTAAGCAAACAAGCCTAACCATTGCTGAAAAATTAATTTTTACCATGAAGAAAGGCACATTTTTTGTGAACAGGAATGTTTTCTCCTGCAGTTCCTTCAGACTCAGCATAAAGGCCTACTTGGTTCCAATCTATATTTAGCTATGCACAAAACCAGACAGCTGACTTCATCATTCCCAAAGCTTTTCATCCAGTACTCCATGCCCCCAATGTCATGATACTGTTTCAAGCCACTGATGCGCTAGTGTGATGCACCTTTCTGCACTTCATCCTTCTAAATGCTGCTGCTTGTTTCTCCAGTGCTTGTGGTCAGCCAGCTGCTCTTGTGAGGCAGGGTTTGTGCTTCTTGTCCACACTAAATGTGCCTCCCTGTTCTGGATTTCAAAACATCCCCAGCAGCTCTGCACATTTTTCCACCAAGAGATTCAGGCAAACACTTAAAAAGACAAGTCTTATCCAAGATGAATTCTTCAGTAAAAACAATGGTAGCTTCCTTTGTAACAGTAACCATGGTAACCCTCTAGTTACTGTACATTAGTACATTCCTATCCTCACTGATTTCCCACAGGAATTGTATCTGATGCCTTACTGGAGCCCAACCACCTTTGATGCACTGCGTTGCCTTTGTCTGCAAAAACAAGTTCTCTTATCTAACAAACACACAGGTACAAACGTCACTGGCCCTTTGATAACTTCTATGTTTTATCCCATTTTTCAACTTATCAGTACTTCTGATATTTTTTGCCAGAAATAGTTTAAAATCCCAACATGTTACTAAGTTCAGACTAAGTTTGAATACCACTTGAATCCCACCCCACTGAGTATTCTGTGGTTGTGTATATAACATTAATATTTCATCAGTCCATTAAAATGCCTGGCTATTGAGCCCACAGCTTCCTATGCTTGACTTGAGAGTACTTCACTCCCAGTTTTATTTCTTTTCTAGCTTTGTAATTAGAATTTTGTGATTTCCCAATAAGGAATAGAGGGGAAAAAAAAAAAAAAAGAGGCAAAAATGCTCATACTGTCTACTGGCCTGTAACTTGACCTTCACCCTCTCCCCTGCCCTCACACAGGCATCTGTACAAAGCCCTCACCTGTGTGGATCTTGAGGTGTGTCCGTAAGTTGCTTGGATCGCTGAAAGCTTTGCTACAGAAATCGCACTTGTGCGGCTTCATGCCCATGTGCCCCATGAAGTGCACGTGCAGCTTGGAAGGGGAGATGAAAGCCTGGGGGCACACGGAGCACTTCCACTTCCTCTCCTTGCTGTGGCCTGGCCCGTGGTTGCTGCTGTGCCCCTGACTGGGGAGGTGGTTGTGAATATGGCTGCTCAAATGGGCCTTGAAGTCCGCATAGGAAGCGCATTCCTTTCCGCAGTGGCAGATGTGCACATCTGGATGCTCAGGGACACCTTTGGGCACAAAAATATCACTTGTAACGAGGCACAGTAAAGCCTAACAGAGCTTGAAAAAGGACCACTTTAACATTTAGTCTGTGTTAGCAAAGCAGGTGCAGAGATTTTCACCTTTGTTCTTTTCAGCTCCTGTGTTGCTTTCCAGCTGTTTCAGGTAGGTCATTTAAAATGTTTTGAGGGGCCAAACTTTGGAACAGTTTTGAGCACAGCTCACCCAAATCTAAATTATCACAATCCAAGCTGGGAGAGGAGAGGAACATCTTCAGCTCCAAAACTCCCTTAGCCCTGGATGAACAGAACTAATAGTATTTTTCTTCAAAAAAAAAAATTCTTCAAAATCTTTTACTCCTGATCAGTAGAATTAAGTAGGAAAATGTTTCTTTTAAATAATGGTACTCTGTAGTAATGAAATGTTAAAGGAAACTATGACATGCACCAATGGGAACTGAGAAGGAACACAATGCAGTCCCAAGTCACAGAGTCCAGAGATGGCACTGAAAGAGAATTCAAGCTGGATACTCCCTGCAAAGCCAACAAAAAAGAGCTCTTACTTACCAAGCTGTCGTGCATAGTCCCGACTGTAATAGAAGAGAAGCTCGTGTTCAGGGGGGATGTCCCGAGAGGTGCAGAAGTAAATTTTTCCATCATGAGGATAAGCTACCAGGTTCTGCTCTTCCTGGTTCCTACAGCAATAACAACAGGTAAGAAAAAAAGCTGAGGAGAGGAGAGGAGAAAGGAGAAAGGGAAAAGGGAAAAAAAGAGGGAAAAGGGAAAAAAAGAGGGAAAAGAATAGGAGAGAAAAATGGAAAAGAAAAAAGGAAGGGAAAAGGAAAGATTCCTATAAAAAGGTAATAGGAACATCAGCGCTTGTCAGCATATTATAAAAACTTGTATGTCTGTCACTTCTGTCCTTCTTTATTAAAATAAAGAAAAACTAGACCTTCAGAGCCAATCTCCTCCACCAAATGATGTTTCTCACAACACTTCTGAGAAAATTATTAATAGACATTCAAGTGGGCTGAGAGAAATGGGTTTATGATCTCCTAAGAAACTACAAAAATCTATGTATTTTTCATACACATAGATTCTTCATACACATAGATTCCTTTACATAGATATATCCCTTAAGAAATAGAGGATGCATGGTGGAAAAAATATCAGTCATGTCTTGAAGCAAAATTATCTTTAAAAAGTCCTCTTGAGGACCAGTTCCAAGACGTGGTCATTCATCTTTTGAAGCAGTATCTTGCATATGTTTGTTCCCAGTATCTGAAACCAGCAAAAGGTCTGCCCCACTGCAGTGGGAGATTAAACATTACAGTTCTTGACTCCTGCATATGGGAACAATGAAATGAACTGCAGGAGAAACCTACTTTGTGTCACAGAGAAATAAGAAAGGTTCAGCCTTCTCAGCGGACCATGGATAGAGCAATACTTAGGCCAGCCTGGATAGTTTTCATCACAGACTGAAAGGGACAGGTCTCACAAGCTGTAGGGGCTTGGAACTTGGCCAAAAGAACTCAGGGACACTTGGTAAATAAAGTATTAAAATCAAAAGGACAATCAAGGTCAACTTAAGTTGAATGAAGGTCAACCTTCATCCTCCAGTACAGCTTTCTACAAGCCTGCAGCTCAGACTCAAAGCTCCTTAGCACAGTCCAGGTGGCTCTCACCTGGCTTTGCGTACGAACATCATCCAGTTACATTCATTTTCATCAGCTGTGATAACACAGAACTCCAGGACACCGTTGTGATAGATCTACCAGGAAAGACAAATGCAACCTTAGGACAAAACATGGCAATAAACAAAGTGAAAGCCAGCCTCTTTCTTTAAGAGAGGATATGTTTACCTAGATAAAGCCAGCAAGTCTCCACTGCCACTGCCACTGCCAACACCACAGCCCTGTTTTCACTCCTTACTTTCCTCTTCACACAGGCACCTTGACCTCTGCTACCCAGGAGGCCAGAAAACCTGTTTATCAGCATCCTTCTCACCTTTACCGTCCAGCAGAAATGCATGTGGCTACATTTCTTACAAACCAAGTCTTGTGAATAACAAAATCAGGGCAAACAGTACATGTTTTATTTATATAGGTCAGATTTACTTTCTGAAAATGAAATTATGGGGAAAGAAAGCTTTAAATTGGCTTTCCTAAAACAAATCATTCATCACCTGGGGGAACTTTCAATGAACCAAGATATAAAACAAACAACTGCTGCCTAGTAATTCATACACAATCTCTGTGGCAACTCCACACAAATACTAAAACCACATACAGCCCTTTAAAAGAGAAGGCATTAAAGAAGCTTTTTGTACTTCAGGACTGACTACCAGCATACTGCAAGGTATACAGCTCTGCTGTGCTGATACTAAGAATTAAACTATTAAACTGCATTACTTTTGGCAAAGATGATAATGTTGATGTTGCTGTCATGTGGCTGCTTTCACCAGAAAAAGGCATGCTGGCAGGCGCTGTGAGCTGCAACACCACTGACCTTCCAGATGTGACTGGATGCTTTGTCTGTCCAGTCAGCCACCTCCAGAGAATGGCTCTGCTGCCCGATCAAAGGTCCGAAACAAGTCCTCACAGGAATGGTTTCTCGTGTCCACACACCTATCATTGGAAGACCAAAATCTGAAGAAATCAATTATTTAAATAACTAATCATGCTAATAAAGAAGTGGGAGGCTTATGAGATAATGCTCCAGAGGTAATATCTATGCATAAGATCATCAAAGCATCTACTTCACATGTGAAACACACCTAAGGCAGAGACAAGAACCACCACCACCACATGACACTAATGGGAGCCGCTTTGGTGTCATTACAAGTATTTATTTGGTCAAAAGCAAGTAATTTACTTTTCAATAAGCTATAAAACTAACATCCTAGCCACTTGTACCAATTAAAGTTCTCATGGCACTTTCTGCAGAAGCAGAAAATACTAGTTTCAGTAACTACATTTTGCCTACCTAATCCCCAGGAATTTCCAGAATTGTTGCTGGGCATTGTTAAGCAGCTTCTGCATTTCTCCCCAGAGGCAGCTGTATTTCTGTCATGGGCAGAGGGATTCCTGCATGTATATTATTTATTATTAAACATTTATATATATATATATATGTAGGTCTACATGAATACACTGAATAGCTCTTAGGAATAAACTGGAAACTAGTGCAGCTTGAAAAGAACAGATGTCATCTACTCTCAACAAGCAGCAACTCCAAGCAAGCCAATAATCACATTCTTCTCTAGCCTTCAGATCCTTAGGGTACTGCACTGTACTCTTCGATTTCCAGGTGACAGTGACGTGAAATACAGTAACAAGGTCCACATCCAGTCACATCCAGTGACAAGGTCACAGTCTACATGCCAAATGTAAACGAAGGGAGGGGGGAAAACAGAGGCACTTGTGATCAATACCCCAAAGAGAGCACCCAGAAGATAGCAAACCAAGCTCATGAACAAGTAGACAGAATTCTCCCCTATGACTTCTAATTGTCAGCTTCCCCCAAACTGCAATTGCTGTATTGTTTTCTTATCAAAGCTGTGCCTGGGCTGTTTAGCACGATAAAAAAACACCATATCTTGCCTGACCTTAAGAAGTGCCACTCTGTGGCAGCAGCCCTGCGGTATAGCTGAAGTCTAAGCATAACCAGACCACAAGGAGCTCATGGATAATATAAGTCAGGGTGATTACAGCAGAGGGAAGCATCTCTCTCTTGTGGTGTTTCTTTCCCACATTAATCTCCCTACGGTTTTGGATTTCAGCAGTGAGTGTATTTTAAAGTGCTGCAGGGAAGTGCACAGTAATGTGATCCTTACCCGCTTCAGCTCCCATGATAGACTGCCGGAGAAGCAGCTGCTTCGGGAGGGACAGCCTGGCTCGGCTCTCGATTGGGCTATCGGGGACAAAGGTGACGGGCCCGTGGTCCGGGCAGTCCGATGGATACGCCTTGTCACACAGCGTGCACCCTGCAGAGACAGGAGGGCACAGCAGGCATTAAAAACATGCAACAGCTCCTACAGTGCAATCAGCTCCCTACCAATGTGCTTCAGCTCAGCTCCTGCCAAAGGCTGCTTCTGTCGCCTTCAACTTGTCCACTTACTTACCAGCTTTTACTCAGAAGAATATGGACCATGTTCTTACAGTCAGGTGGGCACTGACATACATGGCAGTTTCTATCCAATTCAGATCAAATGTGAGGATCTCCACCTACTTTCCTGATGGTAAATTGATGACCTAGACTCCAGATTATCCCTACAGGGGAATCTAGCAATGGGACAAAGCCCACTCTTCATCAAAGCTACTGCAAAATGAATGATAGCCTCCCCAGTGCTGGTGGTGGAAGAGCCAATTTCACTCTGATCACAAGTGAAATGAACTCTACTGGCAGAAAAATCTAAGATAAACAAAACCAAACATATTCTAACTGATTATATTTTTGGAATTAACCAGAAACACTTCTTGCATGTAGAACCTCAAGGACATCCATGCAAATGAACCAGTAAGGTTGTCCTTCTAAAATTTTCTGAACATGAACCACAAATCCCCTAACCTCCATTTAAATTCAGACAATGTGTAAATCACAGCAGCAAAAACCTGACCTCACTGCTGCTTTTGAAGGTCTCATTGCAGCAAACTCATGCAAGGTGAGTATGCCACTGAATGCAACAAAAACAAAAGCCCAAGAAGAATCAGTAGCATCAGTTTCCTAATCTGTCATTCAGCAGAAGTACTGTTATAAAAAAAAACAGTGAAAGTCTTCAGTCTAATAAATCTGAGGGATTCAGATGCTCTATAGCATTACAATTTCATCTAGAAAAATGATGTCATTTTAATTCTCTGTGGATGGAGCAACCAACATCTACTCAGCAACCACTCTCCTGATAAATAATTATTCTTCTGAAGAAGAAAGATATTCAGGTAATTAATCAGGATCTCCACAAAGACCTTCTTTGGCCTCTTGATGACCCAGCTCCAGTATAAAAGACCTATCACAGAAGCAGCCTTCAGCAGGCCCTAACAGCAGCTCCATCCTTACATGCTTTAAGATATTTTCCAGATACTTCCTTGATATACCAGGGTACCAGAATTTGACCTCATATAAAATACAGTTTGTACAGTTTGAGCAACTACACATTAACAGATAGGAAAGTACTCCAAAAATTACTAGGTAGAGCCTATGTAAGCATTATTTCATGTGCACAGGTGACATGGAGGAGTAAAGCAACAACAACAGCGAGACCTGAGTAATGAGAACCACTGTGTGGAAGAGCTGCTTTTAAGCATTGCCTGGCACACACCCACTATGGGTCTATGGACCAGCTCCAAGGAGAGGCAGAGGAAGAAAAGTTCTAGGCATGGGACATTTCCACTTGGAGAAGTTCAACCATTCATACATTTTTAAGATGTTGGAAAACAAAAAATCTCACATTCCATGGAAAGATAAAGATACTTTCCATTACTGTCCTTGCCAAATCATCAAAAAAAGAAAATCAGTCATTATTTCTCTGATTTGGATACCCAGAACTGTCAACAAAGATGACCAAAAAAACTGCTTCTTAAAAGCATTTGCAAACATTCAGGACTGTAGCAAAGGCACACTTCTTATTTACTGCTTGGGAACAGTAAAAAGTTTTCTGAAAAAGGCCCTGACTCCTGCCATCTGAGTGAGGAAAAAACACTAAGGGGATCTAAAACTACTCCTTGTCCTTGCTGTCACCTTTCTGGACACAAATTCCTGTTAATTCAGGTGAAGTTTAAAAACATCAACAAAAAGTTAAAATTTAAACCTTCCCAAGTCAAGAATCTGTTTTGCAAATCACATGCAAGCACAAGGCATGCAACAGCCATCTTAATGTCCTACCAAAAGGGAGCATCGTCTGGAAAACAGCTTAGGACTATGCTAACTATAACAACAAAAAGCTGGCACATCAAATCTCACTTTTAAGAAAGTAAGAAAAGTTATTTCACCACAAGCATGTTGGATATCACAGTATTTGGATCATTATTTGTTCAACATGCAACAGATGCTTGTAGGAACCTCTGAATGCATCAACTGTAAAACTCTTCTTCTAGGAGTAGTAAATTCATCATAGTTCTATGCCCACCTGATTTGAAGTTGTATTTTATCCCATAGAATGAAATCTTAACAAATTAATCCAAATGTCTGACTGACTAGACACTTTACACTGAACTGTACCTCTCCCCTTGCTAACCAAGGCACTGTATCTTTCAATTTCTTAAAATACATTCTGCAGGCAAAGCGAGCTGTTAGGTTCTGGCAGTTGTAGGGCCAGACTGGATGAAGAGCAGCAGTCAGCAATGCTACCATAGATAATAAAAATGAATATAAAAGCTGGCCTTATGTTTCAGTGGCAGGAAGCCAGACATCCTGCAGGTGAAAGTGCAAATCTCTCTCCCAGCAAATGAGAACTTCTCAGTTCTCAAACACCACTCCTTGAATGATAACAGGACTGGCAATACAATACCGAGTGCTCCTCTCTTCCTGCGAGATCCACTAACCTCTGGACTAAAGTCCTTTGATGAGACTAATTAGAAATTTTATGAAGTTCCTTCCCTCTGCTCTTTTCTTCCTATTTAGACCAACACTTTCATGATGATTGTTCATGGTTTAATATAAGTTTTGCAAAATCATGTAATGTCATACTCAACAATTACACTCATTTTATGAAAAGGCCTGTTGTGGTGTTTGTTGTGTATTTTTAATGGAGCCAGAAGAGTCACTTGTGATGTGACTTTTCAGAAGCAGAAGTCTCATCAGAAAGGAAAACAAGCATATCCACCGAATGAAGAGCTTCACCAAGATTCAGCTTCCAACCTCATGGCAACATGAAAATGATACAAAGAGAATTATGCTAAAATACCCTACTACGTCTCCTACTACTTCCAAGTACTGTTGTTTCAGAACAGTTAATCTGGCACTGCAGATGTTTCAAATTTTGGACTTGTTAAATAAACATAAATCTGTAAGAATAGCAACCAGAGTCCAGCCACACCAGGCAATAGCTACATGACAAACCCTACCCCAAAAAAGCAGGAAACGTCCACTCACATATGGTAAACAAGGTTGCCATGTTCTCCTTGTTGGAATTGGAGTCTTCCATTTGTAGAGATGATGGTACAAAGGCAAGATTGTCTGCAGACACATCGACATGGCTTGGCCCCATGGCTACTTCCTGACTCATGGAAGACACTGCCACGGGCTCCAGGCTGAGGCCCACTTCATGCAAGGCTACTGAGTCCAGGGAAGCGAGGTTGTGTGAGGTAGGGAGCGCCACACTCACGGAGTTGGTGCTCATGGCCACAGTATGAATGGGGTCATTTAGTGTGCTGTCCGATATCCCTGTCACCCGCCCCGCAATGTGGTCAGGCTCCATGACAACAGGGAGTTCCAAAGTGCTACCGTGAATGGGAATGACACCGCCGTGTCCCACAGCGTCCGATGTCAAGTTACTCCCCACTGTGTCTACGGCTAAAGGTTCGTGGCTCTGGGAGCCATTTGGGATCTGCGTGTGATCCCCAGCTACATCATCCATTGTAAGCTCCTCTGTCATCCCATCTGTAGAGATGGGGCTGGTTACCCTGGAAACGCTCTCCATGGTGATTGTAGTATCCAGTGCTACCTCGTGGCTGTCACTAGGATGCAGATTTTGAGGACCGTGTGCGTTCACCGTGCGGGAGTCCATGGAGACAATCCCTGGTTCCAGCCCCACGGTCCCACTGGGCTGGTAGGGATCCAGGGCTGAGGGATTGTTGGAGACTGACAATGCTGGATTGCTGTCCACATTTATAGTGTTGGGATGGATGTACTGAGGTGGTGGTCTGTCAGCCAAGTAAGATAAGATACCTGATAGAAAGAGAGGGGGAAAAAGAAGGGAATGAGATTACATCAGTTTTCAAATCCTGAATAAAAATCTGTTGAACGATAGTACACTGAGATCCCTGAAGACATGTTCTCTGCATTATTTCCAATTAACATCCACTAATTCTAAAATATGGCTCACAAACACATGCCAGCCATGTCTCTTGTCAAAGTACCACTTGACAACTAATGCAGAGTTTCCACCCATTAGAGCAAGTCTCTAGTTATTTCTCAAACTCTGAACACCCAAGTTAATGACAGAATTCCACCAAGGCTGCTCAGTACAAAGATCGCATGAGATAGAGGTTCTTCACATTTTAGGCTTAATTTTTCATTCCCAAAAAATAGCTCACAAAGATGAAGGACTGCTGGTGGAATCTATAGTTTGGCAATTCCTGGTTCATGTTTGCTAGAAACAGAAACAGTTCTCCAGGACACATAATTTTTGCTTAGGTATTCAAGTTTTAACAATGACTGCTTCCTTCCTCTAAGACTAAGTGGCATAACTGTCCATCTCAGAGGTCATCAACTGCAATTCTGAAGGACAAAGACAAGTTCACTCACAGATTTCATGAGTCATCTGCTCTCTTTTCCAACATGAAAGCATGTTGTTTCTCCTAAAACATAGTTTGGTTGAATTTAAATCAGAAACCCTACCATCTTTTCTCGTAGTTCTGGGAAGATTCTCAATATCAAACAAGCTTGAAACTTAAGATATGAAGAAACACTAAACTGTGTTTACATGCTAAAAACAAACAAACAAAAATCTTCCAAAGAAATGCAACAGCACACTGAAGTAAACATTATTTCCAGCAGAGACAGAGGCAGATTTTGCAGATTCTGCAAGATCTGAGTCAGCATGTTTCTTTTTAGCCTTCAACTCTATGAACCACTTGTTCTGTAAGAGTTTTCCATTCAAATATGTTTGTTATTACAAGGATGCCAACACAGATATTCTTTCTGCAGTACAACAAGCCAAGAAATGAACAGTTTAATTTAATCAGTTGCATCAAATATTTCTGCATGCAATGCTGCCTTGTGGCTTGAACACAGAGGACTCTTCATGACAGCAAGATGACTGACAGAAGAACTGTATAAAACATCACAGGAAGATTATTCCAGCTCAGAAAATGGAAAATACCTTTGGTCCAAGTGCACAGTCTCCTTGTCTACTCTTTGGCCACTGAACAGGCAGGCATGCAGTGCATTAGGAAAGGTTACTCCTAAGCAGCTGGGAAGTTCAGCCATCAGTCAACAGGTACCTGCATGAGACCTGGGCCACTAGTTCATTCCTAACCCAGGCTGAACCAACAACACTCAGTGAGTCGCCTTGAAGAAGTTTAACCACCTCTTCTACCCTGTCAATCTTAGCTACCAAACAAAACCAGGACTGCATTTAAAGTTTCAATGTCTGTGTTTCCATATACTAACACGTAAAATTATACATTTATTCTCCAAAGCATGTGTGAGAAAGGAATCAAGACAGAAGTCAGTGTGTTAGGCCTTTGGAAATCAACCTTGAAGAAAAATGAGGAAAAAATGTGCCATGGGTCAAATGGGTGGGAAAGTGCCCAACGCCACAGCTGATGTCTTGCCCTCTTTGAGCTTTGAACTACTGTAACCTCCCATTATGCACATATTAAATATTGCTTCAGACTACAGGAGAAGAAAAATAGGAGCAACTTCCAAGCTACAAGCCATTGGAGACAGAAACCAGGCATGCTTTGTTTTCTGTTAATCCTAAAATCAAAGCAGGAGGAGCAATCAAAGGTTAGGTTTAAATAGCAAATGCCCTGCAACTCTTTTCATACACAAATACAGAAACAGTTATCTGAAAATAAAGGTGTGTAAATGGCACAACAGTCTCCAGACAAACTCAGGGAAACAACAACTCTGTCAAACTGTCAGTCATGCCTGCTTCAGGACAGAAACAGACAGCTCTTAAAACAGTTTCTCTTACTGTTCCCATCCATCAGCACCAAAGCACTTACCAGGTAGAATGTGTCTGAAATAGCTGCTCTCCAGGTGAGGGTATGGTGGTGGAGGTAGGGTGTAGTTTCTCTCTGGTATACCACACATCACTCCTCGATCCCCAATACCCATTGGGAGCATCAGAGACAGAGCAGAGGGCAAGGAACTCAAGGAGGGGCCCAGGTTTGGAATTGCAACAGGCAAGCCTGCAAGAGAAAATGCCCATTTAAATTCAACAGAACTCCCCGAGTTGATGAACACATGAGCTAACAAAGAGATTACTAACTCCCCAGAAGCTCTTGCCCTAAGGAAATACAGCATGGCACTGTCGAAGTAAGGTGCCAGGCACCAAAGAAAGGATCAATTATCACAGAAGTGAGAGGCATGCCTGAATATGGCTAGATCTTTTTTGGTACATTTTATAGGGCTTGCTTCTATTTGGCAATTGTAGTGGACTTCTATCTGTGCAGGCCCCTGGAAAGAAGAGCTATGAAAACAGTTTTGCTACACAAGTGATTTTTCACCTGAGAGAAATTAGACATAGATAAAGAGAGATTTTCAACTACAGCCCTAATTTCAATGGATTCTGATACTACACACCCACAGTGCAAATCACCCCATTAAAACCAAATGAGGCTCCCACTAAAGCATAAGCCCGACAAGCACTCGCGCCTTTTGCTTTGCCCACATAGGCAACAATTTATGGCTTCCCCTTTCCCAACTCTGCACCATTTCGCTACCTACAGTATGACTTTCTATCAGAGCAGGCACTGCTGCCCAGTTAGGACCATCGCTGTGACAGCAGAACACAGAGCAGGAGCTACAATACCCCGAGTGGGACCCTCCCCCATTACCTGGTGCTGGTATGGCGCTGTGAGTGGGTGACGCCGCCAAGCCCAAGTGACTTCCTGAGACTGGCAGGGCATTGCTCACAGAGGAGGAGGTCAGCTGGTCCATCCCTACAGGACTCAAGTTCATTTCATTCATTCTGGAGACAAGGAACATAGAGGGGAGCCGGAAAAAGAAACAGAATGCAAAAGCATTCCTGATTACTGACTGTACTGTGGTGAGGAAAGGTTGAGCAAACAAACTCTAAATCTGATATTGGCATATAAAAACTCTGCCTTAAAAAGCTATGCATAAAACACATCAGCCACTCACACAGTCATCGCATCATGATCAATACATTTTGATCATATTAGATAGCAATAATCGGGATTAAAAAGCAGTTCAGAAAGACAAATCAGACCACAACTTCTTCCTTGCCATCCAGAAAACAAAGTCTTACTCCTAGTAATAAAAGCCATTGTGATTAAACTATTGTGAAAACAGATCCATTTACAAGCTGAATGTCAGAAATACTCAGACAACAGCACCTGATTTATATTTCATGACTTCTGGACACCACATCCACATTCAAAACCCAAATTCTGGGGGAAAGATCACTTCAAACTGGTAACAGACACACAACCTCTAATTCCCCACCAGTTCGAACCAGGCCAATAGTGACAAGAGTTACCACTGCAAAACAGCCACAGCAGTTTTAAAAGACTGCCTCAGTCTGGTTCTATGTGCTCCCATCACATTAAAAACCAGCACCACGGATGCCATGTTATTTCAGTGATCAACCACACGCACCACTCAAGTGGGCACACACCACATGAGCAGCTGCAGGAACCACCCAACACTCCAAACTTTCAAGCTTGGTAGAAACCATGTCAGCTTGGAGCACATATGTCCTCTAGGGTCTCAAGCTGCACATGCAGCCCAAACCAGTCCGCAGGGATGGGGTCACCATGGAGACACGGTCTACTCACACTTGTCAAACTCTGCAAGCCGTGCCTGACGCCGTGCCCACCCCGGCCCTCCTACCCACACACCAGGTATGACCAGCAGCTCTTAGGGCCGGCCAGACCAGCTGCCCCCAGAGCAGCCACACATGCAACGTGCTCCAGGCTGACCCAGGCCTCCCACATGGCCTTTGCCAGCAGCAGGCCCAAACGCTGCAGTACTGATGGAGAGCTGGAGCCTGGGCTGCCACTCCGGTAAGGAAAGGTACCACTCACCCAGGAAAAACGGCCGAATCCACCGAACTCACGCAAGTTAACACCACAAGGTCTCAGCTTGGAAGGGACCCGTAAGGAACATCGAGTCCACTCGCAGACCACCTGCGACCCGGAGGACTGAGCCGCAGGCGGAGTCGCTGACTTCCACCTCGGCTCTGCCCAGCTTCGGCACGGCGCACTGCTTACCGCCCCGCCCGCCCCAGGAACGGCTCTGCAGGGACGGGGCCGAGGGCTCCGGCTGCCCGGCGGGGCAGGGCATTTCATCCCCGGCTCAGGCGGCTGCTGAGGAAGGCGATGCCCGAGACAGGGAACCACCACCCTCGCCCCGGAGCCGAGCCTCGGGGCCTGCGGGAGGCGCCGAACGCTTGAGGGACCCCCTCCCCTGCTCGCCCTCTCGGCCGGGTGTGCCCCGCGGTCCCGCCCGCCTCGCCCGGTGCCCCGCGGCGCTCACCTGGGGTGCATGGGGCCCG
>VYZP01065564.1:29860-51942 GCA_013400635.1 Hypocryptadius cinnamomeus | reverse complement strand
AAAGTTTACATGTTAAGCACGTTCCCTGGAAACAGTCTTCCAATTGGATGAATATCAACAAGCTGACTTGTGTCTTGCTATAAATCCCACTCTCCAACAAAAAGAAAAAGGGACCCATAAATGATCTGTATTTTGCTGTCTGTCAGTGGTAGAATTCTGCAACCAATGCAGCTGACAGCAGTCAGACCTGATGCAAGATTGTTGTACTTATGGAAGAACTAGAAAATACTAAAAATGCAAAACCTGGCCAGCATTCTTTGCATATTTATGCTCTTCAGATCTTTATTTCTCTGAGGTGGCAAGGGACATATGGTGAATCAGTGTAAAATTTAGCTCTTTATGTGCAAACCATTCTTTTTTTATTTCCTTTTGCCAATTTAGTTGCAGCAGCATATTTTACATAGTTACAGCTTATAGCAAGTGAGTCAGCTTGATCTGATGCTTGTAAATCTGACAGAATCTCACTGACAGTTGTATATTTTACCCCAGCATTATCCTTGGGCAAATAAAGGTCAAGTATTTTATTCTTCCCAGTCTCTTTACTCTCTCCCGTGATCCCATCCCTACTCTACTAGCTACTGTAGTTTACAGTGAGCTGATTTTCCCTCCTTTTCTCTACTTAATACTGATGTCCTGTTCTATAGAGTCTTTCTCTGTTTCTCTCTTTGTGGAGTGCCCTTCCCACTCTTCTTAAAAGTGTGAGAATTGTTAGCCTGTAACTAAGTTGATAGTGATGCTTTCATAACTTGCTATCAATATTAAATATACCTTTGCATTCTGGATTCTAATGAGATAATGGGTAAATAAGGTATCTGCATTATTTTATATCAGGGTTCAGGCTTCTCTGAAGTTTTCATTTCCTAACAATTGTTCTTTCAATACCCTCCAAACAGAAAGCTATTACTCTGGGACTGTGACATTATCTGCACATCAGTAGACTATATGACTCCAGCACCAAATAATGGAGACTATAGTGATAGTGTTAAGTTAAAATAAGTCTGAGTAAGACTGTTAGCTTTCAAGTATATGTCTAGCTTTGTATTTTCATATGAATTTGTTTCCATTCTTCACCTATATACAAAACACCTCCTGTTGCAAATACTTTACATTCTACTTTCTCCAAAAACAATGCTTAGATTTATGAAAAGTTCTTAAATTTGATTGTAGATAAAATTTTAAAGCATGGTAATTGTTCAAATAGAAAATCATCAACTTTGAAGGAAGTTGCCTCTGATTTTAAGTAACATGCCTTAAAGTTTCTGTGTTTTAGCTGAAACTCAGCAACATCTCAAGTTCTAAAGGTGCAAAAAATTGACCCCATATCCAAACGAACATCAGATATTTGTATTCCTTATGGAGTAATTCACAGTTGATACAGTAATCCAAATATCATGACTAGGGAGGTGGTACTGAAAAGCTCCTCAGCTGTAGCTGTGGTCATGCAATTGTGTACAAAACATATGTGCTCCAGGGAGTACCCTTAAAAAGAGCTGACACTGACTTAGCAGGTCTTCTCCATAGCCTAAGCCAATGGAACAAGAATTTCTATCATCCTAACCAGGAAAATAAGTAATATATTCAAGACAGGAAAGACTTTTATTTTCTCAATATTACATTACATGTATGTATCTGCATTTTCAGTTTCCAACATGCCAATCTGTACTGGCAATTGAAAACAGCATCAGAAGTTAATAGGGTGGAAGCTGAAAGTTAACTTCTGAACTGGAGGTCATTCTCATGACAGAGAGCTCATGTTTTTAACATGTTGCTAAAACACTCAGGAACTGAAATAGTTAATGCAAATGCAGCTGTCACAATTAAGTTTCAGATTTTATCATTCTGCTGAAATGAAAGCTCCCTATTTTCATACCATCTGCGGACTCAGGGAGACAAGGCAGCAACTCTGCTGTCTGCTGGTGTTTTGACGGTTTCCCTCCCAAGAGCATGGAGACAACATCCAGCTCTCTGTAGCTGCACCACGAGTGACAACAGCACTGTCATGAAGCTTGGTTGAAATCTGTTGAATGTTCATCACTGAAAAGCAGCCAGTGAGCAACTGTGACAGGCATCACACTGGTAGGCAGAGAAAAACACCTGGGAAGTTTGTGGTCGTGCCTCAGGCTCTGCTGATTAAGATACCACTGTTATCTGTCAGGTTGCAGCTAGCAGAGCTTCTCAACTCCTTCTTGGAGTTCTACCAGGGGTGGATTTAGAGCAGGGAGAGAGAGAGTAATAATTAAGGGAGCCTCAATGCCTTTGCGAGCCTCTGTTAGAATGCTGTAGCTGTTTGTGATGCTGTAACAGGAACGAGCTACCTGCTACCATCTCTTTCTCTCCAAAAAAAGCCATCTCTGCCCCCTGCCCTTGTATGTGATAATGCTCACGTGCCCTGTATGTGGCTGGTGCTCTGCCACTGGAGCTGAGGGTCAGAGCTGTTCCCCCTGGGAGGAGGGGGTGGTTACAGGGCGTTAGGACAGAAGCAGCGGTCGTGGTATAATAACTCAAACTGAGCAAAGGAGAATACAAGCTATAGGGGTTTCTTTTACTTAAATGAGATTTCAAAAGATGAAGCAAAGTTCTGCAGCTTGATTGCATTTTGCAGTTAGAGGCTCTGAATACTTAGTAAATGCTTAAATACAGTCCCTGTCTCTAGAGAGACACGAGTAACAATGAAGATGTCACTTGCCCACCTGTAAAGAAAGATTTCTCCATCTTGTATAAAACTCTTCTCAAGCAAACAACATCACTGCATGAGCAGGAGGGCTCCCAGCAAATGGTTTCATTTGCAGGAGGCAAAGTCCTTCTGTCCTGCTCAGCTGTGCACTGGTGACCAGAGATCAACATTTGCTCAAATCTTTCTAGTGAGATAGGAGAGGTGAAGCAAATCTAGGAAATAAAAATTATGCCAATTTTATCCCATAGCTTTTCCAAGTACCTTGCACTGTAATATCAGCATGAGCATCCTGTGCTCACAATCTGATTTAAAGGTCCTCTGGACAGAAGACTCCCTCCAGCCTTAACCTTCTTTCTCTCCTCCAAGCCCTTTTTTCTCTCTTGATCCAGTTCAAGGATCCGTCCTTCAGTGTTTGTCATCAGGCTCCATCCTGTATCCCTCAGTGCCTTCAGGGTGTCTTCTTTTTTCTCTGTTCCTATGGCTCCAAGGTCATTCACTGCTCCTAAGGGAACCTGGCTTTTTTCTTCAATCCCCAGACATCAGACATCTCTGGACCTCTCTGTCTATTCCTCTGTCTATCTTCCTTCATGGTTCTCTCTTTCAATTTGCAAAACCTTCACTCTATCAAGTTTTAAGCAACAATATTTCAAGGGAATGGACAGGAAATTCCCATGCCCATAATTAAATTTCACATGTAGGGCTGTGCGTGCCTTAGTGCCCACACTGACAAATACATCTAATAATGAGCCACAGCTAGTACAAATCAAGTGACACAAAACCTGAAACGATTGGAGAGAAAAGAATGTGACTCAAATACGTAGGACCTTTCTTTTTGCACAGAGAGCTTTTCATTGTTAAAAATATGCTTGAATACAGCATTCAAAACCTGAACAAACTGATTAACCAGGGACCAAGTCAGTAAAGGAGCAGTGGCTCTCTGTGTTATCATGTGAGAGGCCCTGGCTTGGGAATGACAGAGGCTGATGATAAATGGCTGCAACACGGCCATGATGCCACAAGTCCCTGTGGAACAATACTGGCTCTGCTGCCCTTCCTTGACAGCTGCACTCAAATCTCTGCAAACAAGGATCACTCCAGAAGGCCATTTGCCCTTCTCTTGTTGAAAATGTTGTCTGGGGAATACACGTGGTCACTAGCTACAGGGATGCACTGGAGTGATCTCTGGTGCACAGCTTCACTGCATGTCCCTGTCCCCTTCTGTTGGGATTAGGGACCCCTGTACCAGGGAATGAGCACACAGACATTACATTGCCAGTGGAAAGGCTGTCTACCAGGTGATTTAGAAAGCAGCCTATTTGATTGTGTCAGCAAAGGCAACATGTCTCCTAATGCATCCCCTTAGCTAAAGGTCATGATGATCAGATACAGTGTTGGAAGTGAAAGGGCAAAATATTACTCAAACAATGAGGTTTTCCATTTTGTTTTCCCCAAGTGATATTTTGTGTTTGAATTCCTTGTGAGCAGAGGGAGGAGGAGACAGAGTAAGTGTGCTTGAAGTCCACAGCTATCCATGTGCCACACAATCCAACCTATGGAGCTGATTAGAAACAATGCTTTCTTTAAAAAATAATTACAGTTTACAAAAGTTTCTGGTTTCTTTTTTAAAGAAATTTTGTCATTTCTCCCCCTCCCCTGGCCTTGTTTTAAATAGATTAAAATTATTTTATGAAACAAAAGGAATTTTAGATGGGTCCTGGACAGTCCAGTGTCTCAGCAGAGTGAACCTTTTACAGGGTTGTTGTTTGCTCCCTTACAGATTAACACGGTTGGGACCAGCCCTGCATTATCACATGGCAGCCTCAACTACACCTCAATAAGAACATGTTTTCCACTCTTTAAAGTTCTACAAGTTGCATCTTAAAAAGTACATAGTGCCCTATATGGGGATTAAATTGGAGGGTTTAGACATATCCCGTGATTAAGGTGGGCGTTTATGACCTCCTCACTGGCAGGAGCCAATCTGCAGGAAAGCAATCTGCAGCACAAGCTCTACAGACAAGGCATGGTATGATGTTGTAAACCAAACCCCATTCTGTTGTTGTGTTATTCAAGGAGCTCCATCAAATTATTACCATTATTTATACCCTAATAAAATGTAGAGGTCTCTTTCAGGTTTCATGTTCTGTGGTGCCTGATTCCCTCCGAACACACAATGAAACATGGCTCTAAGACTGGTAAAATGAAAACAGTTGGGAGAATTTAACAGAATTCATAATGAATTATTTTCAGGCATATGGTTGTTTTAAATGTTTTCTCATAGCTGATAGTACTGCAAGAAAAAAAGAAAGACATGAAACCAACGAGGAACTTCATTGTCTTTAAGTTAAAAAAACATTACATAAGTCTGCTTTAGATAATCCTGATGTTATAGCAATGGTGGTAACACTGGTCCCATCCCAGACTGCCTCTCCCAGTCCCAAGATAGGAACAAGACTTCCTTCCTCCAAAAAAACAGAAGGAAGGATGGGTGTCCCAACTGTGGTGTGGCCCCATATGCCCTGAGGTTTTACACATATGGCAACACTTTGCACAGGTGCTTGTAAACATGATACAATTTATTGTGCCTTCTCCTTCCCAGTAAACTAGAATCAGAACACTCATTTTCAGACAAAATTCCTTTTTTTCCTAACAGCTGCAACACTTAAAAAATTTAACTGTAAGCTGTTTTCTTCTAATTTCCAGAACTAAAGCTAATCCCAAAAGTAAAGACATGCACCCCTCTTTCAATTCACTTATATATATGAATACATTTGGCATCTATTCTGATACCTGGTGTTTCTAAAAAATGCATTAGGAATCTCTGATGCTCAGCAGCTGCTTTCTCTTAACAACAACAAAAATCTTCTCAAAAAAATCTTATAAGCATTGCTATAAGTATTGCTAATACAAAATATTATTTTATAATGTATACAGTCTTGATGAAAAATAAGAACGAAGAAAAATCTCATTTTAAAAAATCAAATATCCCCCAAAATATTTAATGCCTTTTTCCAGCATCATGGAAAAAAAACCCAAATAAACAAACAAACAAACCTAGTCCTCACTTTCTCTTCCTTTCCCATGTTACTTTAAATGAATAATGCTAAATCTTTATGTACAATTAGTACCCACTTAATAGGCAGCTTAACAAAACATAGTGAGAGGTTTAGGTTGATTTTGGAATATGAAGAAAATTTAAGGAAAGCATGGGGAAAATATTTCATAACATGAGGGAGTTGGTCAGCTAGAGGCATCTCCAGGGTCTGTATTTGCATCCTCTGGTTAATACAGCTCTCCAACAGTATCCTGAGAGGTCTTGCATCTTTCCATAATGTGGCACATCCTCCAGTCACTTTAGAATTTAGTTGAGACACCATGAATGGGGAGTGAGATACAAGAGAGGTTGATGAGATTGTTGTCAAGAAAGGCCAGCAAGCCAAAGAATCACATTTGTATTTTCTGCCTTTATGTTAGGTCTGACTGACACAGTGCAGAGCAGGAACTTAGAGAGCAAAGAATCTGGAAGTCCTGGTCCAGGCCTGGGAACTGAGCTTCTCTCTGGGCACTGCCAGGTGGCCCAGCTGCCACAGAAAGCCATGGCGCAAACACTACAGCTTTTTCTGGCTACTGCCGGAGTAGAGGAGCTGGAGAACATTTTAAAAACTAAACCCTAAGAATATGAAAGTCTGGGCTTCAAGTGCTAGAACTGTTCAGTGTGTGTGCTCCTCCAATGCTGACCTTCTACCCATGACTGCACCTTCAGCCACTGGTCCGCAAAGTTCTTGTCCATGGGTTTGAGACCAGGGCTCCACACAGTCCAGAGAGCAGGCAAGGTCCACCGCAGCTCACTGCTCAGCAAGCAAGGCAAGGGTGCAGAGAAGGGCCACACCATCACCTGTACTTATCAGAAACCACTCCTGATACCACCTGCAGGGAATGCTGGTACAGTGTGGAAGGCCAGTTCCCATCGAAATCTTGATTTGGGTTCACCCATTGAAAGAGCATCAGAGAAGACCACGGCCATCTCTGCTTAGGAGTTGTTCTATGGTGCAGTCAGCAGCTTCTGGCAGACAAGCACCACACAGGGACAGTGTCCAGGAGCCAGGCCCAGCATTGGGACAACCCTGCTTCACTCTGCTGCGTGCTGGCCACACATTACAGGAAGAGTGAGAAGCTTGTTGGAGATCATCCCAAACTCTCTTAACCCTGAACCAGATGGAGAATATTTCAACTGTGCAGTAACTGTAGGTTGTCTTGCTTGAGGTTGATCCACAATAAAGTTTAAAAAAAAAAGAAGTGTGCAAGATGATACTGAATAAAAAATGAAAAATGGCTTTTACTAGGATCAAAATAAAGCCATACACTGGGTGACCACTACCACCAGAGTCATTTCATGCAACAGGTGACATGGCTCCACACATAAAATTAGTCTAAATACATTAGGAATATGTTTCTTACTGATGTGTGCATGTGACCAGTACATATGAAACGAGGGACTGTAAGAATGGCATTGCAGACTTTTGTCACCAGTGCATCAATGGTGGAGTTATGTCAAATTGGTTGTCCAGACCTGATGCTGAATATATTCCTGTCTGAAACATTCTTTGATTAAAACAGTATATGAGGAAACTCATGCCTATAAAAAGATAAAAAACAGTAAGTAGATTTAATTGTTTCTACAACCTTTCTGTACTAGGCATGTGTACCTTAATATAGCCAGGCATGAAGCCTACATCAGATGGATTAAGAGGGGAGTATAGACATGATTGAGGTCACTGATTGCTTTACTACCACAGATTTTACTCCATTCTCAGGAATAAAATTTAAGCAATACACTCTACCTGAGCTGCTCAGCTAGCAGATACAATTTGCAAGCCAAAGAACTGCAAGAGAGGTCAGCAGATGAACCGAAGCTTTCTGGCTTTGAAGCAGAACAACACCTCAACACTCACAGTCTCTTGCACTTTGCTTGTCCAGAGGAATAACCAGTTCCTTCAGCAGCTCCTCAGACCATGTGTTGCCAGTGCAGTGACCTTGCCACCCTAAGTTTATTAAGAAAACCTGGTTTGTCAAGAATATGCCTGGGAAGCAGCTAAGTAAACAAACCAAAAAACATAACATATTGTTGCCTGAAAATATGCTACAGTTAATGCTTGCACAGGAAAAATCTTATAAACATCAAATACTTTTGGACTCTTTTACCTCCACTTGCTGCAGCAGCTTTAGCCTCCTGTTACAGAATCACCCTGCTGTTGGAATATTACCAGCAGTGGTAGCCTGCACTGGAGTTTTATTCCTTTTTCTAGGCCAATCCTTTCATCTTTCTTTTTTTTTTTTTCCCTCTGAAGGTTATTTATGCAAGTGTGACATGCAGTTACAGTAAAGTTCCTTGCAATGAATGGAGTGCAGGGCAGTGGTAAATTCCATTCCAAAATCATTTTGAATTCTAAAGGTTCCATTTAAGGGATAATGATGGGAGCAAAGGGCATTTCTCCAGGATTAATCACTGGCTGGGTGAGATGATAGCCCAAGGCAAAGCCACGGGCCATTAACCCCTGCAGGTCACCTTATCCCTACAGGAAATGCACTGGGTCAAGTTCACTGTTGCTATTATAAACTCTTATTCGAGAAAGGGGTTACACTTCTCTGTTTATATATGTCTTCCATTCCCATGTTTGTAATGATAGTGGATAGCTTTTGGCAATGCCTCTATATTGTACCACCGAGAGATGTAAAAACAAGTTCTATTGTTATAACGGATGCCAAAGACACAAGTGGATTTTTAATGTTTACAGTGAAACATTTAAGATGCTTGGAAAAGAATGAAGACTGAAATGACAGGAAAATACCACATGAAAAAGACTCAAGGAAATTACATTAGAAAGAGGGAACCTCTCTTCAGCTGGTGTAAATCATCACATCTCTAAAGCCAAAGGAGCTACATGAATTCACACCAGCTAAAGAACTCAGACAAAAGTTGAGGCTGAAACACATTAAAGAATAAATTTTAGGCTTGGCTCCTATGCCTCACATAGGGAACATCACATAAAGGAGCACTTTAAGAAAAATACTGCTAAATGGGATTTATGTGCATATGAAAACAGCATTTTAAAGTGCTGCCTGAATCCTCTATTATTTACATAGCTCCCAGTCCCACAAACTTTAGTCAGGTTCAATAATTTCCAGCCAGAGCAGCAGGCAAAAGCCTTCCGATGAACCCATTGCAAGGAAAAGGCTATCACTGCAGCTCCATCAGTTGAAACAGCAGGAATTTTGCTCACTGTGAAGCTTTTCTTTGCTCACATGAACAGTAGCCCCAGAGTTCAAACTCCAAACCAGAATGAGCACTGTGCAAAATCTCCAGGAAATGCACATTAGAAGATCCTCCTGAACAACGGGACAGCAGACAAGGTCAAACCGGGGCTGTGTTTGTGAGCTTTCTGCCTGCCTTCCCAGCTTTTCTTCAACTGCATTAAACAATTTCAACTTTCATTAAAGAGCAAATAGTTCTTAGCCCTCTGCTAGAGGAGTGCACCGAGGACACGGCAGTTCTCTCTCACTGCCCGTGGCAGCTCCTCTCTTCCCTTGGGCTCTAGTACCTGTATCCTTTTGGTCTGCACTGCCTGCAACTCTCTCTCTACATCTCCACCTTTCCAGAGGTGGAGCAGGGATCACTGATTTATGATGCCCCTGCAGTTAGCAGTAGTAATCTCTTCTATAAAATTGTTTCCTGACTGAGGACTTGCGCAGGAACAGCAGACTTAGACTGCTTCTCCACACACTGAAGGGAGTTCAAACACTCCTAGATCCCATCGACAGGGCAAATCTGTGGGGGGTGCATTTAACCCCTTAATTTTGAAGTTCTGCTGAAGTTCAGCAAAGAAGTGAAGAGCCACTGGGCCACAGAAACTGGACAAAAGTACATCTCATACCTTGCAGTGGAGGTGGTGCCTAAGGAAGCCCTAAAGTCCATCAGCTACTCCTGCAACATTCCTACATTTTTCCAGTTACAATCATACTCACAATGCACAAGGATCCCTGTGGCAGCCAGGGTGTTACACTCTCCCTGAAGTAAATAGAAATCTCACTGCATTGCAGGAGTTTTCCCCAGCAACACACCTTCCCTTGGAGACTGTGCTGATGCCTCCCTCCCCTGGGAAAGGAGCACAGACCAGGCTGCAGGTCCTGCACACGCCAAGGAAGATCCTTCCTGAGCACAGCCAGGTGCTTCACTTCTGGAGAGAGGTCAGATTTCAGATGGAGCTCTGTCTCTTGCACTCCCAGTTAGTGAGTGTAGGTGGCTTACAGACCATGAGTTTGTCTTGATCCCACTTGGAGGTGGCTGCCTCTCCTCAGGCACTGCGTGCAGTGTCCAGACAGCTAACCTGCAGGCCTGATTTCTCTGGAACTTTAAATTTGCACAGGAAAACACTATCATTTCCCAATTTTGTAGTATTACACTTTGCAGCTTTAATGTTCTTTTAATGGAGTTTGTAGGTGCAATACATAAGTATAAACATATTCAGCATATGGTAATAAACTGCATAGTAAATATCATTATAATAGTTCTCACCAAACCAAAACCTTTTCATTTTACTGGTAATTGACTAAAAGGATTTGCAAATGCTGAAAACAAAACTTTGGCATCAATATTTAATAAAAGACAGCAATAACATAATAATCATCTGACAGGATCAAGTAGCTAGTTTTTAGATCATATGATATATGATCAAGTGTAGAACTGATGATGCTCATTTCTCTCTAATTAATGCCTAAACCAACATTCAAACAACATAGAAGATCTGGGTTAGGAAAGATGTTATTGCCATTTGTTTTCTTTATTTGTTATTTTGAGGAAAGACCCATTGTGTGAGTGACAAGCAACTGTTGTCATGGCCCTGACCCCTGTCAAGATGGAGACAGGTATAAGGCAGACTTCAAAAGGAAAAGCCCAGCAATGTCTCTAGCAGAGCCAGTCAGGAGGAGCAGTGTAAGGCTGCTGGCTACCTGCAAGCAAGAGCAGGGAGTTTTCCACTGCTTACCCTCCTACAGGGAATGTATGGTCATGTCATGGCACCAATGCCTCCAAAGCAGGTAGAAATGTAACTCAGGGGTAACTGGGGCCCCAGACATGATGTCTCCTCCTTCCCTTACCCTCCCACTTGTTTAGGGAGAGCAAGGGAAAATTCTTTCAGAACAGGAATGGAAAAAGACCATTGGTGCCAAACCTGGGCTACCTCCAGCACATGATCCAGCGTGGCAGAGGAAGCACTGGGAGCAGGGGGAGCAGGGGGCAGGGTCCTCTGAGTGCTGCTCACAGGTACCAGCTGCCATCAGTCCCCAGGGATTTTAAGATGCTGCCACATCCTGTGCCTGTTCCACTCCCCAGCCAGTGATTACTGAGCAGGGGTCGAACCTCACCCCTCACATCTGCAGGTACAACAAGCAGTGCCATTGCAATGTCTTCCCTGCTCTGCTGTGCCCACACATCCTCTCTCTATATTCTTGTATTTGCCAGCTTTCTGGAGGAGGTTCTCTTTCTTGTTATACAGAAACAGCAGCTCTCAATTTCCAGCCACTAGTGCCTCAGTGCTGCTGCAGTGCACAGCAATCATTATAGGAACAGAAAGCATCATGCTTGGAAGATGAAAAAGAGGCTGAGAAAAAATGCATCATGGTCTTAAATCTAAAATAGTTAATAAGAAAAACTGAGAGGAGCAGAATGTAGTTTGTTGCATATTTAGATGGCCAATACTTGGAATGCTCACTTCAAGTACTCTTGCAGAATTTTATATACATATACCTATATTGCAGCAGTTTTTCATCTAACTGTTGAAATACTGTAATGATCACATGTTTCACTTTAAATAGAAACTCCTACCGAAAAAAGATCTGGTAGGTAATTTTCTTTCACATCTGTGATGGGAGATGTATTATGCATTTGAAGTTTGAGCCAGCGTTTTCTCTTGCTTTTTTTTCCCTTTTTTATTTTTTTTCTCTGAAGAGCCAGCAAGAAAGAATGCTTCATGTTACTGCTCTGCAGTTTTGAAAAATGAAATGGGTTGGACCATGATGAAAAGCTGAATATTTTGATCTGTCTGTGCTTTGGCTAGGTTTTGCTACAGCATGAGGAATTCAGATCTCCCCACAAACAGTGCTCTAATGATAGGGTACCACAGCCTAGCCCCAGTGGCAGGGGAGCTCTACTCCCCTTACTCACTCTGACACTTTTAGTCTAAATTTTAATTCTTTCAGGAATAAGATTAGAAGCTATGCAAGTCTGCATCTCTGCCCCATGGCACCATCTTTATGTTGATTTTACCATGTTAAACATACATATGTTACATCACACCATAGGGGTGAGGGCTGGGCAGGATCAACACCTTTTTCTGGCTGCCTCCATTTTATGCCTGCAAGTTCAGAGGAACAGTTCGTAACATCCGTCAAATTTGAGTTTATTGATCAGCTATTTCAATTTGCAGTGAATACCATAAAGGATGTCATCCATATGTTCAAGCAGCAAAAGAAAAATTCTGTGAAAAAGACACGTCAGCAGTTATAGCATATACAGAAAGAATTTCCTTCCTTCTTTTCTAGGACTTCCAAAGTCTTCATTAAGGTGTTTGGGCCTATCCTTAACTCATGGACATTGGTACAACCTCATGTCAGTGGAAGTGAGGTTAATTGAAACCAGCCCAGAATCTGGAAATGAGAAATGGCTTCTTTTTATGCCATGAACAAAAATTGAGGTACCAAAACTGTAGATAATAATTTACATAAAATGCTAGACTAAAAAAAAAAAAATCCCCTCATATGGAATACTTATTTGTTGTTTGTTACATTACTTATTATGTTGCAAGATGATGACTAAAATACCCCAAGCACACATTTTGTGAATATTTTCTGTCCTGCTTTTATGACATCTTATTCTCAAACTATTAATGTGCTTATTTTAATCAATAGGTAGTGTGGTAAAGCTGACACAAGAGATTACAGCACATGGTTAAGGAATTCTGCTGCTCTACAATGATGCTTCTAGGTGATCTTTGTCTTTAAATGTTCAAGAAAAAAGCCAACAGTGATAAAGAATTACATTTACATCACTGTATTTAGGTTTATATTCCTATTCATAAACAATGGGGACTTGGTATCTTCAAACAGCAACATACTTTATAATGCAATCCAAATACTTTATCTTGAGTTACTACATAAAAATATTATAGATCATGCAACAATATGAGAAAATGTCACCGTATTCATTTAAAATAGCTATCTGTGAAATGTGTGTTACCATATTTTGCTTGGGGCAATATATTTCCATGCTTTATGAAATTATTAATTCTCATTAAATTCTAATGATCCCATCTGAAAAGAGCAGAACTAATTAACTGCTCCATTAAAGTTATTACTTACTCCTGATGAGGCCTGTAAATGTTTCTACTTTGTTAGGCCAGTGAAAGTTTTCTGAACCACAGCTCCTGACCTTACAAGGAAAATTCCCCATTATTCCATAACAGTAAAATTACCAGGTGCTAACCACACCCATATAGCCTCTAAGACTGAAGACTGAAAACAAATATTTCCCTGAAACAAATATTTTCCTCCTCTCACAAATAAAAGAAAATTAAGCCCATGCTGGCAGGAAGGATCTGCAGAACCTGCATCAGACAGGTGATGTCTACTTGGGGCCAGCACCTACACAGAGAGTAGTTGTTTAATTATCTTTAAAGGTTTGGACTGCAGTGGCTCTGTACCTCTGCTGTCACTTGTAAAACCAAAATGACTTTGCTACCTCTGCAGAAGGCTGTGAAAAATGATGACACCCGTGAGGTTCTCTCATGCTGTGTCTGCTGGGGTTTCATCCCTGCCCCACGGACAGATGGCAGAGCCATGAGCAGCAGCAGAGCCTGGGGAGCAGCACTGTCCCCCCAGTTGGCACACTGGGCTGGGGTGCTCAGCATAAAGTGGTAATTTTAAGAGGACACAGGGTCACCTTCAAAGATGGGATTTGCTTAAAGCCCAAAATGACAGCAAGAGGTGAGTTCCCAGCATGGACTAAGGACAAATAAAAGAGCTTCTGCAGCCCCAGCACTGCCAGGTCAAGATCACAGAACCTCAGTGAGAGGTCACCAGTGGAAATGAAGGGAGAAAAGCCTTGATCAGAGCTGATAGGAAAAGCTTGCTGACTGAAACAGCAAACAAAGTGCCACAGCTGCTTTCATAACCACATAGTGTACCAACATCCACATGTGAGGAAGATTTTAAAGACACACATGTAAAAATCTCCCATGATAAGGCTGCATGCTGGTCTGACCACAGAACTGGAAGAGAGCCCATAATTGCTACTGCAGCTCTGACCGAGAGCTGCTCCAGACAAGTATCAAACACTTTAATCCATCAGGTAATAATTCAAACAGGGATATATTAGTTAAAGAATTTGAAAAAAATATTACTTTTGTGAGCTATTACATTATTTACACACAATGAATAAATTATGTTTTAAATTATTTGCTCAGCTTCATTATTAAGACATTTTTCGAAGTTTGATTCTTTTTTTATTTTTTGAGGAGATTTTTTGGGGGTTTTTTCAGAGTTTACTCTTTTCTAGATAAAAGTTGAGTTTTTTAGGAAAATTAAATTGTTCTTAATAATGCTTCTCAGATAGTAAACACAAATTTTTTTTACATTCAACTCCCATCACTCCCCAAGAAACTCTTCAGTTTGCAAGGCTTCTGCCACAAAAGCAGTTTTTATAATGGCCATTGGAAAGGGTTAGAAGTTAGATTTGCAACCTAAATTGACAAATACATACTGTATTTTGACTCATTCCATGCCAATCTCTGCTATTTAGGCACTGAGGTTTGGCTGAGAGTTTTGGATGCTTCTCTGCAGCAAACAAATACAATCCGAAATATTGACTGCTCTGGAAATATTTTTTCCTCTGCTATGTCCCCCTTTCAGTCACAAGAACAAAATGATCAATTCTTATAATTTGCCCTTGTTCCAGCCCCTTGAAAAATGTTTTGCCAAACATTTGCAGTTGCAACTTTTGACAGCACAAGCTTTCTTTAAACCCCTCACCCTTCCCTGCTTTTTCATGGCCTCCATGTGCACTGGGCATCCCCAGGAAGGGAGCTGATTCCCATTTGGGACAATCCCAAGAGGTTGGTGATCAGCTGCACTTTGTTCAGTGATGGTCCACGCCACGGTAAGGCTGTTTGGGCCCCAAGGCAGCTGTGCAAGGAAGTGTGTCTAAGCAAGGAAATTCCAAATGATTTGAGTTGTCTCAGCAGCAGAAACAGCAATAGGATCTAAACCACTCACACTCTCAGGCTGGACTCCTCTGAGCAAGCAACCCCCAGGCCCAGCTGCTTCCTGGGAGAGGCTACACCATTCCCTGGGGGCACCTGGCTCCATCACCCACCCCAGGCTGGCGTTCCCACCACCCACACGCTCCCTGGAGAGCTGTGCCACTTGCCCAGAGCTTCCAAAATAGCAACTTCCCAGCCCATAAGCTTTTGAAAACATTTGCAACCAATTTTACAGTTAATTAAACCCAGATTTGCTCTATTCAGTCATTTGTTCTATAACTTTTAAATCTTTTTTGGTTTAAAGTTTAGGGGGTTTTTTTAAGTCATGTGCAAGCTTTTGCTGTAAATAGGTTAATTGCAGCTCTGATCTTCCTCCAGCATCTGCCAGTAAAGACAAACAGTTTTCAGACATCCAGGCCTAACAAGGATCACAGCATTTCAAGGTGGGACCAATCCCATGGTGCTGCCAGCAAAGAATCCCATGCCAAATCATACAGCTAGTAAATAGTATGGCATCAATTCTTCAAAAATTTCCATAGCAAGAGTTTTAGGAAAAGATCCAAACACTCCATCAGTAAATCTCACAGAGTAGGTAAAGCCTTTGCAGTTGCCATGTATTTCAAGAGGTCTTTCTCTCACATGTGGTTGCAGTCCACAGATCCAAAGCTTTCACAAACTAGATGTGCCACAAATTTTGAAACTCTCCTCTCTCCTCTGCTCAGAACAAATGTAGAAAAACTGTATGATGCAAAATCACTCACTTTTTCTCAACAAGACAAAAAATCATTATTCATGTTTTTCTTTTAAAAATCAATATTTCTACCAAGGAAGAGAAGTAAGTTGTTGCAAGAAAGATGGTCTGGCTTGAGTTTAAAGGCAGGCTTCTCCTAACTGGCAAACAGCTTCCCCAGCAATGTGCCTTTCTCTAGTTCCAAAGCAGAATTTCTTATGACTCGTACCTTGGGTATGTAAATGAGGAAATACCAGTTAAAATTAAGCTCCTGCTCACCAGAGACCAATCATTGATTTTCTTCCTCTCTTTATTCAATGAACAGAACAGGCAAGATTTTAAAAGGCTTTAAAAACCTTTGGGAGAAAAATTACCCATTTGAAAACATCTGCAGTGAATTGTAAATACTAACAAAAAACCCAATGTCTTGCCTCCATTTCTGGTGAGTGTTACAATTTTATTTTTTTTTTGGGAAATGAGTGGTCCATATTCACTGAATAAGCTCACAGAAACACCCCAGTGCCTTGAAGAGCAACTGGAATCACAGACATCCTTGGCAGCTGTGGGCACCTATACTTAGCCCTAGCCCCGGACAAAGGAACTCATTCTACAAAATCCGAGGTATCCAAGTGCATAACGTACTGGTGTGTCCCAGGGACAGGCAACAGGTGCTGGGGGAGCTATAGGCTGCCCTTTGCAAAAAATAATGACTAATTTACTTAAAATGAGAGCTTAAATCCTTCCTATATCAGCCTGCAAGGTGTGAACTGATGTCCAGTAAAATCAAAACACATCCTGTGAACCCAGATTGGTTTCTTGGTTTTGAAAGCAAGTAATTTATTTATTCCTACAAGCAAAGCCCATTTGTGCATTAGAATTACCTCAGTGCCTTAAACAAACTTTCAGAAAAGCTTTCCTATGTAGCAGCCAGTGAAGTGAACTGTTGAAAATTTCATTTCTGACATTAAAAAAACCCAAACCCCTCTGGTGTCTAGTACCTTCAAAGTGATATTAGATATTATTATAATTCTTTAAAGAAAATCACCGTGCAATTTGTTAAAACAATGATATTGGTGCCACTTACCATCATCTCCTGCTTCTGGTAGGAGACCACAGGGAGGAAGCACAGATGGCAGTGAGAGTCTGACCCAAGGCCAGAGCACCACCCCTGCAATCCTGCCTGCAACAAGAAGCAGGATGAGATTTCCCAGACCACATCCACGCACTGGGGGCTGGAGATCACCTGTCAGTCATTCCCCACACTGGAGGCAATGCCTACTCTCTGAAAATACTGATGCTTTCTAGCACTTTTCTTTCCTAAATTGCACATCCTCACAACCATTTGATTTTTAGACAGTTGTCTTTATTTTGCAAAGAACACCCTGTGTATTTTAGGCAAAGCTGCACCACACTCTAATAGACCAGAAGTATGAGTCAGATACCATCCTGTCAATCTGTGTAAGCTTGAGCCATTCCCTGATACTTGGACTTAGGATCCTTGTGGGTCCATCCCAATTCAGAACAGTCTGTGAGTGTGTATGTGAAGTCTGACCACATATACAGCAGCTTATGTAAAATGTGCAGGATATACAAAATCCACATCAATCAAAAATATCACCACAATTTTTACATAAATCAAGATCCACAACTCAAAATCCAAGACTCTAGTTTAAATAAATTGGAGTTCTGTATAAGGATTAAGGTCACAAATTATTCTTCTTCCTCTCATTTGAGGAAGTGTTTGTAGGGCTAGAAGTAAGAGAGTCATATAGGGGGATGTTTAAACTTAGTTAACAAAAGCAAAAACAAGCAAGCAAACAAAAACTAAACAAACAAAACCAGGAAACCTGCAGATTCTGTGTCCAGAATAAATGTATTATGCCACTCTCATAAATATTCACTTTTTGAACCCATTCCAAAATTCACCAGAACTCATGCCAGTTTTTTCTCCAGTTGCTTTCTGCATCAGTGAGGCTCCTGACCTCACACACGGCCACTTTCCTCTTTGACATTTTGACATCATCATTTAAAGGCTGTTGTTATCGTGGCAGGTTCTCCACAGCTGGAACAAAGAAACAGTATGGTTTTACTTCTTGGGAAGAGCATTTACTGAACTTCCTGCAACCAGTCCACTCCTAATCCGTGCAAACCAATGGCTCATGTTCTGGGGAAGTCAAAGGATTTGTGGCTAGTTACTGCACAAATCAGAAAGAAAAAACATATAGAGCTTGTTGCTGAAATTGTCAGTGATTGCAATTAAAAGTGAATTAAAGGAGGGACACAGATCAAGAATCACCCAAAGAGTGGAGTATCAGGTAAAAGAAGAGGTTAAATGTGCATTTTTTTTAAAGAGAGAAATATTCATATTGCATTCAAGCTGCTCACCAAGATTCCTCTTTACAATGGATTATACATTACTGTAACCTGTTTTAATTCCTGCTTAATTAATAAGAATTCTACTATTTTTCAAATGTGTCTTTCTCCTTTGTTTTGGATTCTATTTTTAATCAATGGCAAACCTATTAAATTTTGAAAAATAACTGACAGTTTTATGGGGCATACTGCATGAAGTACTGTTTCTTGTTAATTCAGACTTTTTTTCAGTTTCATTGTTTTTGAAATATTAACAAATTCTATCAATCAGAGATGTGCAGAATTCAAGTTGCTAAACTAATTTTTAATAATTTATTTTAAAACAAATCAATTTACATTTCTATAAACATGATTTCCCAGGAAAACCTGATAAAAGGAGATTTTCTCCTCTGGCTCATTCAGGTACATTTTCCTCTTTAATAAGTTTAAGGTACTATGGCCTAATTTTAATTTAACCAAACACAATTTTGTTAAAATTAACATTGAGAGTTGTCATCAAAACTTCAAAATTAATTTTTTTAAAAGCATTGTAATTTTAAATTTCAAAGTTACATTTAAAAGCACGAGAAATCCAAACTGTAGACAAAACCAAAACTGTATTTATTCATTAATATGTTATTACTAACAAGAATGGGTAACATAATTATATGATTGTATTTTAAGGTTATCTTTTAGCAGCCTCCCTGCCCTTAAGATCAAAAAATGGAAAAATGTATCAGTAATTTATGTTGAAATTAGTAGTTAAAACATTTCATGGGATTGTTAATTTTTAATTTTTGTCATACTGTTTTCATACACCCTGATACTCAAAAAAAACCTCAACAAAAACCTAGAGAAAATGACTGCTTACTCTATTGCTCTTCAGTATGTTTAACAACCACATTTCTGGGCACTGTCATATAGCCAGACATACAGGAGCTATGAAATACACTTACAATTTATTGCCCATAATTAATTGCACTCACAATCCTTTACAAGGAAAAAATTGTACCAATAAAATGGAGACCTTATAAAAAGAACTGCATATTACTTTGAAATGACAGGCTTCTCTAGCAGTTTCACTACTGCTTTTTGGCTAAAATCGTTCTTGTTCAAATGGTGAATTGTCCACCTGGGCCCGGCCCAGCTCTCTCAAGAGCTGACTCCAGACTGGCAGCAAAGCTGCATTCTTCAGCAGCAAAGTTAGCAACCCCCAGGATTCTATTGCAAGCCTTGGTATAACATGGCCTTGTGGTTTGTTTTTTTTTTTAACTTCACATCTTGGAATTAAGAGATTACTTGAAAAATTCAGCTTCCTTTAAACAAAACTAATTTTCAGCTTAACCAGAGAATAAGTTGAAAATCATTTTGTAAGAACTTGGGGATGTGGAAGGCAGATAAAGCCAAGGGGGTTTTATAAAGTAGAGACTTTCTAGGCTGGCATGTTGGGTTTATGTTCTATTTCATTGTTTTAATGCTCAAGATTGACAACATTGGTAGCGAGGTTTTATATAAAATGTTAAACACTGCAGAAGAGCAGCCACCCATCAGAGCCAGAAGGACATTTACAGGTTAGAAGAGCCGAGTTCCTCCTGCATCCCTATTAACAACAAAATCCATTGCTTAAATAAATAATTGTGAGGGCATTAAGCATAGTAAGGGCTTTGTTTCTGTGGACTTGTTCAGTGGAAAGCAAAATCGTAGTTACTATCAACCCACTTACTTGAGAAAGTGAACTGGGACAACAGAAATCCCCCAAACCAGGAAATGTGTTTCCCAAATGATTTTTTTTTTTTAATCTAGTTCTAATTTATTTTAAAATGTGATTCCTGGCTTTCCTACTGCAAACCCTGGGCAATCTCAAGTTCCTTGCTGTTGTCCTCTTGAGTCTGTAAACAGGCAGAATTAAACAACAGCATTGCTAAGTGCGACTTACTCCATTCATCTTAATGGACTGTTAATTATGACCACTTAAATGCCCACAGTGTTAACCCTGTCACCGCTGGCTGGATTTCACCCAAAAAGGCAGTTTATAGATGTTGATTTATACACAAACAAGTAGATGTAAAACTCTCCATCAATGCACTTTTAAATGAACTAAACGATTAATAAAGTTCTGAATATGGATAATGAAGCCAGTTGAAAAATATAATAGTTGTATTCTGAAGTTTATTCCTTTCAAAGATTAGAGCAAGGTGCTGCTTTCAGAGTCAACACTGCTGGCTAATTGTTTGAGGGTGGAAGAGCTTCAGATAGGATGGTGTTGGGTTTGTAGTGAATTTTCATGTAGTGAATTTTCAAGGGCTGGTGAGGTGTAGTTAACTGATTGACTTTGCACATCCTAAGTGATGCAGCAATATGTAATGTCAGAATATAATAAGGCTAGTTGACTTTTCTTTAATTGCAGAAATTTTTATAGACCCATATAAATTATAAAACTATTTTTAAAAGCCAGGAAAATCTTGGGAAAAAAGGTAATAGATTTTATATATTGCTGCCTATAAAGCTGATGGAATTAACAGGTATGACAAATGGAATACATTTTTTTGGGCACAAATATATACACATTTGGAGGGGGCACAAAAACTACAGTGGTTTTGAAGAATTTAACAGAACAATATTTGGAGTACAATCATTGCAGGAATTGCATTTTTAATATTGTATATAGTGAAAAAGTAATAATTACCAAAGCCTTAGATTTCATCTCCCTAGTTCTCCACTGGCACCTCTGGCTATTTGAGGAAAATCTGAGCACCAAAAGGAACCACATCCATTTCTTCTGTCACACTGTAGGTTTTTCAGTAATTTCTTCCATCAAATCCTATGGTTGCTCCATGCCTGCACAAATCCCAGAAACTGGGTGTATGTGGTAAGCTGGTTAGCATGGGGAAAAGCAAGAGCTCACAACATTCATAACATGCAAACCCCTTGTAAATATTTCCTCAGTCTGCACTGGCAGTTACAGCCACCACCACCGCAGCGCCTCTGGCCGCCCATGCAATGCAGATTCTCATTTTTGCAGCATAACCATCGTTTCCAGGGTGCACCAAACAGCCAACGTGACACTTTCACAACAATTAGAAAACAACAGATCCACCAAGCAAATCAACTCTGAAACCAGAAACCATAATCCAAACCCCTGAGAACCCAACAACAGTTTGTGCTCAAGCGTGCGGTCTGTTTTCCCCATTTAAGCACTTTGGGGTACCAATTTTTTTTTTAAATAAGAAGTAGTTGTAAATGAGCAGTCAGGCCCATGTGGTCAGCACATCGCACTGGCAAGAACAACAGTACAAGAGGACGTGGGCCGATGCTTTGGGTGTGCCAGCACTGCCGAGACCCCCCTGATAGTTACCATAGAGATAGCAGGAGCCACAAAGAGCTTCGATCGCATTACTGGCTGGGAGGGGGTCAATTTGTATGCGCGAGCCCTGCTGGGATTGAAAGAATGCAGAGGAGGACAGGAAAGATAATAGAGAGAAAAATAAGTGAAGGGAGAATACAAGAAATGAGAAAAATGAAAGAAAGAAAGGAAAAGGGGGCAGGGGGAGATGGGAAAGTGACTAAAGGGAGTGAGGGTTCTCAGAAGAAAAAAATCCAGCAGAAAGACCAAGAGAAAACGGAGAGAGAAGGAGAGAAAACATGAGTGAGAAAATTCATCTTGTGCAGACAGCACTCGTGTTGCTGCCTGACAGAAACTGCTGCTCCAGAGGAGCTAAGCCAGTACTGTGGGCGGCTGAAGAAGCAGCAAGGATGGATGGATGGGTGGATGGATGGATGGATGGATGGATGGATGGATGGATGGATGGATGGATGGATGGATGGATGGGTGGATGGATGCTTGCAGCACCTGACCCACANATGGGTGGATGGATGGACGGACGGATGGATGGATGGATGGATGGATGGATGGATGGGTGGGTGCATGCTTGCAGCACCTGACCCACACCAGAAAAACTGCTCCAAACACAGAGCAGAGGAAGGAGACTGAATTGGAGAGGAGAGGAGAGGAGAG